>CAUYTI010024438.1:0-34892 GCA_963575145.1 Galago senegalensis | reverse complement strand
GAGACAGAGCCTCAAGCTGTCCCCCTGGGTAGAGTGCCGTGGCATTACAGCTCACAGCAACCTCCAACTTCCTGGGCTCAAGCAAGTCTCTTGCCTCTGCCTCCCAAGTAGCTGGGACCACAGGCGCCCGCCACAACGCCTGGCCATTTTTTGGTTGCAGCCGTCATTGTTGTTTGGCGGGTCCGGGCTGGGGATTTGAACCCGCCACCTTAGGTGTACGTGGCTGGTGCCTTAGCCGGTTGAGCTATAGGCGCCGAGCCAGTTTTTGAAGAATTTTAATTTCAAGTTTTTCATTCACTAAGTACCCTCTATGAGTTTCACTGATAATAGGATAAAAGTCTTTCTCTTCCCAAAGGGATATTTTTTAATAGAAAATATTTTACAGACTGAAAATAATTTAGGATCCAAAGAAACGAACATTTTATGGTGGGTTTCTGGCACTGAGATAATTTGTGAACAAGATATCTCTGAACTGGTGACCAGAGCACATACACAGAACTTTTTCTCATTATGCTTTCTTGCCACATGATTTAAAGCCCAGATCTTAAGCAAAGAAGTAAAATTTGAAAAGGAAGAAGAGAAAAGCAAACAGACAAACAAGAATGGATAGGAAAGGTGAGATCTGATTAGCTTTAGATTGAAAAGTCTCCTTTTCTTTCCTGAAAATCTTCCAATAGCTATAACTAAGTCAAGTTATCCCTATTGGAGAGCTTAGTCCTATATAAAAATCTAAAACCAATCATACTCTTAACCATTCCTAGAATCCTGGGCTGGCCTGGAACTCTCTGTGTTTCAGTATCACAGATGACGTGTTCCCAGTCCTTGTGACTAGACCCTTACTTGTTACCTGTATGTGTGCAGTTTTTACTATTAGAAGCCAAGGAGATGTGGATCCCAGCTACCATATTTACTTAAAGGATTTTAATCTTTTTTAGGTTCAATTTTTGGATCACTGTAAATGTAGACAATAATCTATGTATTGTGGGGTTATTGAGAGAATCAAAAAGATTATGATGATAATTATCATCCTTCACCCTACCTGTATACCCAGTATAGTAGTAACCATTTTATAAACAGCTCTTCTAGAGAAGAAAAACCTTGAGTCACGTAGATTGAACAACTTTCCCCAGGTCAAACAGCTGGGGAGAGCTCTACTGTGATATACTGAATCTTTTGGCTCCAGAGCATCTGTCTTTAGCCCAGAGCCTGGTATAGACTATAGACTGGAAAGTGGTAACTCCTCTTCTCTAGCCAAGCCTGTGCCTATTCTCTCAATCAGGTCTGCCATCTGGACCTGTGCGGGCCTTATGCAATATAAGTACACGTGCTGTCCATGGTGGAATTCTCCGCCGCTGATCATCTGTCACTTCAGATCTCTGCCTACTAATGTCAGTTGCTAGGAATACTTTATGCTCACTGCCCATCTATGCTTCTTCCTGCAGTTCAGCATTTTGGGTCTCTGTCCTTCCTTATTGGAGTGGCTCATCTTGGAGCTAGATGACCGAACTATCAAATTCACCTGGTACTAAGCAGGGGGTGGCTTCTATTTGTCCCCAGCTCCTACACCAACTTTATCTACAAACCCACAGAGAGTTGTGCTTTGTGTAAAGCACAGAGCTGAGAGTTGAAGGTGTACAAGTAATTCATAGCCTGGTGTCTTGCCTCCAACTCACAGCAGCCTTCTTTCAGTAAGCAGAGTCTCACTGAAAACCTAAATGATCACAAAAGTTACCACAGAAGCAGTGGGAAATTATTTTAATTTGAGAACTAAATAAATCTTGGGCAAATGTAAAAAGAAATCATTGATTTTATAAACTTTACTTCTCCCATTTGTTTTGGTGGGAAAGTTAAGGATCCACCTGAGAACATTATTGCCCAACAAAGAATCCCTTTCTCCTCAGAGAGTTATTTTTCCTGGGAAAGAAAATGAGTGTTTGGAGACAAATACTTAGATGTGGGAACATTACAATTTTCAAAACTTCCAAGAAGTTTTCACAGAAATAAATCTATTTTCTTTGAAACATGACTCCATTAACTTTTTTTTTCAATGTATACAATTATATTTAAGGCCCTGTGAATACTCTTGGATAATTAAATAACGTGAACCAAACTGGTATTTAGACAAATAATATTTTTTAATAAAAACGTTCAAAGTGAAATCAAGCCAATGCACATTTTCTTTGAAGGAACATGTATTAAGCAAAGCCAACATGCATTTGCCATCTCAGTCACTGATACTGGAGCAGATACAGTTCTAATCAAAGCCAGAACTCTTGCTTTATTTTTCATCCCAACCCATGCATCCTAATTAAAGCCATATGAATGAACTTCAGCTATTAATTTTGCATAACCTGATATACATGCACTGCTGAATAAACCTAGAGTCCTTTAACCAAATTACAGAAGTTAACTGTAACGGATATATTTGTTGGCTGGGGCCTAACCTGTAATTTACTTAAACCAATATTAGAATTGAAACCAATGTATCTGTATTTCAACCGCATACATTTTCCCAGCATATGTGATTGTTACATAAATAGATACATATTCCCTTAGACCACTTGATATTTATGAAATGAATGAATTAACTGCATTCAGCAGATATAATAGACCACTCACCCTGCCTTCTATTTCTGTTTACTTCTTTTAAAATATACATTAAAAAACACTTTTGTAAAACAAGTCAGCTAGAGGAATCAAGAGAGGACATGTTACCAGGCAGAATAAATAAGACCACTGTGATCTTTTGGAAAGAACACGGGGTTGGGGTCTAAGGCTTACAAATTCTGTTGTGATTTTGCAACTTACTTGTGTGTTCTTGGATAAATCACTTAGCTAAACTGGGCTTCATTTTTCTCATTTGCAAAAATAGACACAATACCTCCCTAATCACATACGGCTGTTGTGAGAATGAAAGGCGATAAATACGTAAACTCATTTGGAAATGGTCTTTTAATCATTACACAGATAATAGGCATTATTGTTACTAATAGTTCTCATGTCATCAAGTTCAAAAAAATGATTGTTAGGGGCCAAATAAAGTCATAATAGAAGCAGTCACATCACATGCCATTATATGTTTCTTCTTTTTTTGTGACAGTCTCAGTCTAGAACAATATTCCAAATGGCCAGCTGAGTGCACTGATGTTTACTCCACATATTAAGCCTAATTACCCTTTTCCTTGGCTTTTTCACCAGCCAGGAGGCTCACAGACAAGACAGAAGAAGAACCAATGCTGTTATCTATTAAAAGTTACTTTTTGTCTGCTCCAAGTGGGCAAACAAAATGTATCAGTAGTTTTTTTGTGGGCAAGTAAAGAGCATGTATACCTGCAAGTCCTGAGTGAATGAGGAATATGTTCTTCCAGGGAGAGATGTTGAGAGATGCTTTATCAATTCTGGACCAGGCCTGATAAAAAGAAATCACTGTTGATCGGGCACACACAGAATAAAATTGAGAAACGCTAATAGGAGTTTAATAAAAGACCTAGTTCCTCATAGGTGAACAGCGTCTACAGACTTCACCCTACTTTGCTGCAGAAACTTTTCACCACTGCATTTCAATGACTTTATTTTCAGAAAAATGAGGAAAAACAGCAATTCAACACGATCTATAAAACTCTAAAACTTGGCAATGTTGTTCTCTATACTGTTGGTCTTCCACTAGGGCCCTTCGGGGCCTCTTGCTCTAAGATAAGTTCACTGCCTTGGGCAATGTTCCCTGAGTCTAGTCCAGTAGTATTCATACTTTTTTATTTCCACAAGAAATTATATTAAAAAAATATGTTTTACCCCATGGCTCAATATACACATCCATATGTGTCTATGTATGCAATTGTAAAGATGGTTTCTAGAAAAAAATTATCCTTACTACATGTTATACTCTATGAACTTTTTTACTTGATTCTATGCCATTGTTCAACAGTTCATTAAATACATATTGTTGGTTGATAACCAATTGATGTCATGATTCAATAATAAGTGAACATCACATTTTAAATAGTATTGACGTGGACAAGAATTTCTCTTCAAAACATTTCTAAGTCTGCTGAAGAATCTGGAGCCTGAGCATGTTGTCCAATAAGAATTTTCTTGCTGGGGTGGCACCTGTGGCTCAAAAGGGTTAGACACCCACCTCATATGCCTGAGGTGGTAGGTTTAAACCCAGCCCTGGCCCAAAAAAAAAAAAAAATTATCTTGCTTCATTAGCAGAAATGTTTGTCTCAGAACTTACATTCTAAGAGAGTTGAAGAATTATCTGTTTAGGGCCAGATTTGAATTCTATCTACTTTAGGAATGATTCATAAAATTTCTGAATTTCCGTTTCTTCATTGGCAAACAAAGAAAACGTATCATACTATCTTCACTGGTTATTATGAGAGCTACTATGAAAATATATTTGGAAAGGCCATATGTTCAATTAATATCAGTTTACTCTCTTCCACTAACCCTTATCTTTTATTTTCTTTCTTCTTCCCTTTTTTAGAAAGCAATGCTGTAGTAACTTAGAAAATGGAATCTGGAATGATTAGAATGGCAGGTATAATGCATGCAGTGTGGGTGGTTATTTTATTTGCCAATCAGGAAGGTCAATTCCTCTTAAAGAAGCTTGTCAGTCAGGGACTGAAAGAAACAAAGGAAAATATTCTCTGCCACTGACCCAAGAAAAATCTTACTAACAAATCTGGCAGAGAAAAGAGCAAATGATATTTGTGGCTTTGGACAGCTACAATGCTGAGAAGTTATAGGATCTCCTGTTTGCTTTATATTTTATACTTGCTAGCCTTTCTACCCAGTGGGACCTCAAATTGGGGGTAAGTCACAGAGCAATTATCTTTAAACCATTCTAATCCAAGGGGCATGATTCCCAGAGACTTTTAGCATGGGTTAGCCCTAGGAAAACACGAGGTTATTTGTTTTCTTACAACCTTTTTTTTTTTTTAAATACCAATCCATTCCTTTGTCTCTCTCTCTCTGCCTTTGTTCCTTTCAAGACTTTGGTATTCTTTGGCTGCTTAGAATTTTAACTCAGACTTTTCGTCAATTTTTATATCACAGTCCAAATTTATTTATCCTTCATCTCACCAATCAAAATGACAATTGGCTCAAAATTCTCTTGTAGAATGAAAAGCTCTCTTTAGACAAGTCAGTTTGCTCAAACTTACAGATTTGAATATGATTAGAAACAGGTTAATAGTCTGTAGTTTGTTTCTTCTTGATTTGGGGAAACATGAAAAACAAACTTAACAGTTCTCCCAAATTATTGCTTCTTCCTGAATCACCTGTAGATTTTCTTTAACTCTGAACTTTACATCTGGAAATTGTGGTGCAGTAGAATTAAAAAGATAGAGGCAAAGTTTGTCTTTTTATATATTTTTACAATACCTTTCGGTTATTTTAATTTTAAAAAAATTGGGAATGAAAGTAAAATCATTGTGTCAGATATTTGTTGCTTAGTGGCTTTCAATAACATTAATTTACTTTATAATTTTGTGAGTCAGCAGTTGAGGTTGGGCTCAGTTGGTCTGTTTTGCTGTCATGGTTAGGCTCCCTCAAGATGTGATTATCTGCTGGTCATTGATTGGTTCTGTTTCTGGGGATTGGCCAACTGTTGGTCAGCCCAGTGGAAACCAGTAGACCATGTATGTGTCCTCAGCAGAATGCTCTAAGACAGTTTATAATGAAGCTCGATACAGCTTCTCGTAGTAGCTGCAATATCCCTTGAGGTCTGTGCTCAGAGTTGGCACAAGATAGCTTTGGCCACATAAAGGCACAAGTCTAGGCTCCAGGAATAGAGAAATAGACCCCACCTCTTGGTAAAAGGAACTACAAGTTAAAATTGCAAAATAGTATAGAAGGGGAAGAATTGGGGCCATGTGTGCAACATACTTCAGTTGACTTAGAAACTGCGGATGTATTTGTACACATGCTCACAATTGCATGTGTGTACATGTATGTATATACATGGTTAATATGTTTTTAAAAGGTTACTTTACTTATTTTCATTTATGCTTTTCTCCAATTTCCTAGTTTTCTACATTGGAAAAAAAACTCTGAAATGTATTTCTAAAATCACTCAGACAATATAATTTTTGTGGATAATTTCAATAATGAGTATCAGTAAAACCCAAGAAAATTCATAGGGGTATCCAACCTTATTTTTCTCTGTAGCACATTGGAATAATAAGAGTTGTCTTGGGCCACTCATTAAATCAGAAACATTAAGGAAAGCTGATTAGTGAAACAAAGGTCTGAGTCTGTGCATACTTTTTGTGATATCCAACACCACAGAGAAGCAAAAAAGTCTTCACAAAATCAGTATGCACCTCTGCCAAAGTGTGGTTGGCAAATTTACCCAGTTATGAGATTATTTTCCTTTGTGTCCCCAAATGGTAGAATGAATGACTCTAAATAGAATTTAGAGCCAAAGATTACTAAAGCTAGTGTGTGGATATTCTCAGTGTGAGGGTTGTGAAATCCTTGATGAAATTATATATAAATGAGTGGAAAGTTGTGGATTTATACCATCTCTCCCCATCTCTGAACTCTGAGATGCTCAAAGGAGTGTCCAGGATACAGAGACTTGCATTTAATTGACAGCTCTGTCACTATTAAGTTGTGGGACTTGCATAAACTACTTCATAGATGTCCACTTCAGTTTTCTCATCTGTAAAAGGAAAGTAAACTCTTCTACTTAATCAAGTTTCTGCGGGAGTAAATGAGATTGGACATATGCATACAATGACTTTGTGACCTGCAAAGGCTTATAAAACAGAGGGCATCAGCTTCTTCTGCAGTTAGTTCACCAGTACTAAAATAAATACTTTTCTATAGATCTTAATAATGATTATACATGTAGAATTATAGGTGTAGTATGGCAGTTTTCAACAGTTTTATTTCTGTACATTTTTCTTGATGACAAGATCAATTTGTTCACTTCCCAAAGATGGATGTTTTACTTTTTTTAGCTTATTTTTTAGTCTAATGTCCCAACCTAACAGCTCTTTTTTTGTACCTACCTAACCAAGACGTATGCAAATTAAGCCATGCTCTCCAAGGCAGGGCTCCAGAACATTTCTCCTTGTGGAGAGTTTCGTATAATTTTAGTCCCATAACAGAAGCATAGAGACAATTACTAGGCAAGAAATGAGCACTAGCAAGGTGCCTGGATCAGAGTTTCTAAGTTTCTCCTCTTTGTAAAATTCAAATCTCATAATCATTCTTTGCAATCAGAGTGAAGTAGATGGACATCTAGAGGTCCTCCAGATAAGGAGCAGAGCTTCATCACTCTAGCTTGTGCCCCATTGAGAAAGGTCTCTGGAAGAATAGGAATCTGGTCTGGGTGGATCTTTTATACTGGTTTACGGATTTCTCCAAAAGTAAATTTGGTGATTGATAGATAAATGGTGGGCTTGAGGGCAACCAATCAACAGTCCAGTCTTACTCCAGGTTTTCTCATTTAATAATGTTTCACCATCCAAGTTTCTCAATAATTTTTCTTCATTCTCAAACACTACAAAGGTATATTATCCACTCCTACGGCATCCAATTTCTGCTTTCAGTAATAAATTGCACTCCCCTTTTCTTCTTCCTTCCTTTTTTATCGTTTGTTCCTTGTCTCTTCTTGGCCACTCAGGGATATTTACCAAGCACTTTTCTGTAAGTGCCAGACACTGGATTAAGTGCAGGAACCACAGAGTAACTGCATTCTGGGGGTTAGAGATATTAAATAATCACCCAGACAAATGTAGAATTAAAAAACCCATGAAGAAGGGTAAAGGAAAATTGTAGGGACTATGAAGAATATATGAAGGGATCTCATCATGATGGGAAGTGGAGTCAGGAGACTGCTTTGAGAATGGGACTTGGGAGCAAAAGTTAGATAATGATAAGAAATTCACCTGGTAAAGGACTGGGGGTGAGTGGTCAATCAGAAAGAAGAACATGTGAGAAGGAACAGCTGGGAGAATATAACGGAAAAAGGCCACTGCTGCAGGAGTGTGGAAAGTGAAGGGAAAAAAGTTGAGGCAAGACTTGGTCTTTAGCCTAAGAACAATCTGAAACAACTGAAGGATTTTGAAGACAAAAGAGAAGATTTCATTTTTGAAATATTGTCTTTGACTCATACTAGGAAATGGTTGGCAGGAGGTCAAACAGATTCAGGAACCAGCACTGTATCAGCCTAAGCAAGTGATGAATTGATGAGAGTAGCTTAGACGTGCATGGTGGCTTTGAAGTTAGAGGTAACTGGATGAACTGAATATGTACTGTAAATATGAAACTGGTAGGACTTCTTGAAGTATTTCAGTTCTAAGTTAATTTTCCTTTACGTCTTTGCTCTACCCATGATCTACAGTTACAAATATTTTTCTAGCATCCATCTGATTGTACTCTTTTTAGTCATATAAGATTACTGTCATCTACCATGGTCTGTCTTCTTTCTCATCTCCAGGTGTCCTGAACAAGAAGTTCAAAGATTCTTCATCACAGTAAACTAATCTCTTAGCATTATACAACCCACATGGAATTTGTAAATTATGAAGGATGGCACCAAAAGAATTCAATATTCAAAACAGCAACTGTAGTTTTTAAGTTACATATGCATTTTTCTGTCCCTGAGAATGCTTAACAACACAATGCCAAAACTCTAAAACTTCTCTCCTGTCAACAGTAACGTGACATTACACAAAAAATGTTTCACCTTCCTACCATTCTCTCAGGCTTCACAATTACATTTTTATATAAGACTTAGCTTTAGAAAAATTAATTCCTTCTTGTGTGTGGATTTACTTTTCTTTTGGTGTAGTTTAAAAAAACAGGAAAGGGGTCTCTCTTACCTTTTCTCCTCCATGAGAGGGACCCACTTACAACTCCCTTTGAGAGTGCTCTAAACTTTCTCTTTATTCTTCTTACATAAAATCTCTCTTACCCTGAAAACAAACAAACAAACCAACAGGAAGGGCTTTATAAGACTTTATATAAGGAAATATAAGAGTTTGTTACCAGATGATCAGCTTCTGAAGCACCCCACCCCCTTCCCTTGTTCCTTTCTCACCATTCCATCCCCCCTTCCCAGTAAGACTAGCCTGATCTTGAACATACAAGCTCACATGAGCACACATGCCCACTGACACACTTTCCTGAACAGCTGAGAGTTTAAACTATTAGAAATAGTATATTTCCAGTTTGCTTCTCAATCTGCTAAAGATGTTCTGGAACGAATTTGGATGGGATATTTTCTCCAGGGATATGAATTGAGAGAGAGTTTCACTTCCTTTGGAGGTAGGTAATGTACTGAAGGCTGCCTTCAGCTATTTTGTAAAGTTCACACTTTTCTTCTCAAACATGATGTCCTCCATTGTCTGTCTTATTGTTTGTGTGACACCTGCCACTCCTTTAAAGGCCAAAACCTATCTCTGCACTTCCAGACAGTGTTTCCCCAGTTTTTCTACACGATCAGATAATCTTTGATTATTATTATTTTGTGTGATTAACTTTCCTCTTTGCAACCAAAAATAATATTCCTTAAAGCTAAAATATCTATTTAGCACCATATCTATACATAGTACTATAGTCAGCTATGGTCTTGGGTAGAGTATGGAGTCTAAACTATTACCAGTGATTAATAGCTCATATGAGATCAAGTAGTCTATGCAGTCAAGTGTGATAATGAAATAATATTCAAACACTTATTTTTTTTACTTTAAAATTTTGTTAAGCCCTTTCATATCCTTAAACAAAATATAAATTCCTAGTAAAACACAGGCTATTAGTTTTAGATTGCTGCTTTCACAAGTCACCATAAATGTAGAAGCTTAAAACAACACATTTTTTTTTTAATCTCACAGTTCTGTAGGTCAGAAGTCTTTTGATTAAAGTTGAGTTCTCTATTCTGGGTTTACAAGGCCAAAAATCAAGGTTATGACTGACTATGCTCAACTTGGGAGGTTGTGGGAAAGATCCACTTTTAAACTCATTCAGGTTGTTGGAAGAATTTGGTCCTATATGGTTGTAGGATTGAGGCCACTATTTTCTTGCTGAAGGTCACCTGAAGTTGCTATAAGTGGTCTACATTCTTTGATTTCTTATCTCATGGGCCCTCCATCTTCAGAGCTGTTAGGGTCAGGAGTCTTGCCTCCCCAAACCCAGTTAATCTGGTTTGATTACTTGGCTGAGCTAGAAAATTCAACCAAGGCACAGAAGTAATTGAAAGCAAAAAAAATGAATGGAAAACAAAAATTATAGGCAGTGTGAATAGAGAGCAAAAGTGACCTGACCAAGTCTCAGTGGAACAAAGAGAAATTTTACTTAAGGAGAACAAAGGGAAAGTTTAGAGCACTTCCAAAGAGAGTTGAAAGTGGGTACTTCTTATGGTGGAGAGAAGGAAAGAGAGGAGATGCAGAGGCTGTGCAGAGTATAAACTGCATCTATCTCTCTGTTTCCAATTGGTTGCAATTCTTTCCTTGGCTTCTCTGCCCAATAAGGTATTACTGCCCTTTTCTATTGGTCATTGATTGTCTCTTTCTGCTGGTCATTGGTTACCTAGGTTACTTCACACCCACATTCTCATGGGTCTTCCAGACTTCTTCCTTTTTCAGTAGGCCAGACTTTCCTTCTATCCCCTTTGGAGTCCATTTCTTTTGTCCCTGCTCAAAAGCTGTTGATGGCATATAAAATCTTTCTTTCTTTTTTTTTTTTTTTGCTTCAAATCTGATTTTTCCTTCTTTTTCACTCCTCTTTTCCTCTTTAGCATATATGATTATTTTAGTCCCACCTGGATACTACCAGCTATTCTCCCTATTTTACAGTGAGCTGATTAATTGGTACAGTTCCTTATTGTAGTACCTTGATTAGTATTCGATTAAATAGCCCAGAAAGAGAAACACTGGAGGAGCATCTTTACAATTCTGTGTACTATACTCAAGAACTCAAAAAGCTGCTTGAGTAATTTTGATGATTAGCCAGGTTTAGTAACCAATTTTCCAAATAATTGGTAAGAGCAGTAGTTAATGTGGGATATACAGAAATAAGAGTACACGTGGTGGACTGAGTCAGGCTAGGGCCAACATGACACAGCTGGTCTTATCAGTTTGGGTCCTAAGTGACCTTTACCCCTTTACCAGCCTGTCTATGATTCTTACTCTTCTATAAATGTAGACCCCACCCTAAAGATGCCTACCTCGAGTCGTTTAGGTGGATTGATTTAGGAGATTAATTTTTGAACTGGAAACGTAATAGATCACCATTTTACACTGATTATTATTTAAAATAAGGGTTAATGTAGTCTTTGCTATGAACTTATATGTATAAAATGGTGATTTTAAAAGTGGGAGAACAGAAGAGTCTTAGAGAGAAAGGCTGCTCTCACTGTTCTCCAGAATTTCCATCATTCTGACAAAGTTTGGTGGACCTATCCCTGTCTTTGCATCTTGGCTGACAGTGATGGGGGGTGGCCCCTCATTTGGTAACAGAAATAGCTAGTACAAGACTAAAGTCAGTCATAATTATTCCATGGACTGGCCAATTTTAAATTGATTTCATCAGGTCAGTAAAGTTGGTCAGAAATACATTTAGATCCTTATTCACATAAAAAACTGATAAATAGGCTCGGCGCCTATAGCTCAACTGGCTAAGGCACCAGCCACGTACACCTAAGGTGGCGGGTTCGAATCCCCAGCCCGGACCCACCAAACAACAATGATGGCTGCAACCAAAAAAAAAAATAGCCGGGCGTTGTGGCGCACGCCTGTGGTCCCAGCTACTTGGGAGGCGGAGGCAGGAGACTCGCTTGAGCCCAGGAGTTGGAGGTTGCTGTGAGCTGTAATGCCATGGCACTCTACCCAGGGGGCCAGCTTGAGGCTCTGTCTCAAAAAAAAAAAAAAGATAAATAAATAAAATAAATATAAGAAACTTAAGGAAATGTATCCACTTAGGAATGTATCCTAAAGAAAAGGATCTATTCTTTTTCTTTCCAAAACTATTGTCTTGAGGTTTCAGCCAGGTGGATATAAGAAAACTTTATGTATGTTTGGCCATTAAAATTATTCAACTAATCTTAACATCGTAATTTTTGTAATTTTACATGCTGAAAAACTACAATTTATAACTTTTATCCTGAAGCCTTTAGGGTCTCCTTTTATGTTCTTGACTGGAGTTTATATTTTAGCTGTTGACATGTATTTTATTATTTTCTTGTTTCATTTGTTCCTTATGTTTCTGTAATATTCTAAATTTGGACTGTTTTTTGGTCTAGATCTTCAAACCAGTTCCACATTTATTAAGAGAGGAGGAGAACTCCGATAATATATTAAAAATCCACCTATGTATTTTTAACAGAGTTCTTCGGAGAAGTGGAAACAGTAGGACATAAACACCCCCCCCCCACACACACACATTTATGTTAAAGAATTGGCTCATGTGGTTAAGCTGGTTGACACATCCTAAAATCTGCTGGTAAGGCCAGCCAGCACAGCTGATGGTGTAGTTCCCACCTGAGCCTGAAGGATGATATTCCAATAGCAGGGCATCAGTCTTGAGACTCAGGAAGAGCCAATGTGTCAGTTAGGGTCCAAAGATAGGAAAACAAACACCAAACAAACAATCTCCACCCAAGGCATGAGAGAAACTGAAATCCCTGCTCCAGGCAGTCAGGCAGGAAGAAATTATCCCTTTCAGGAAGGTCAATCCTGTGAACTAAAATAAAATGTTAGGGCTCCCCCCTCAGTTACTGATTAATGGATGCCCTCTTGGCCAAAAGGATCCCTAACTGAATTGCTAGCCTTGAGAAAAGAGGGCAGACAGGCCTCATCATGTCCTCTCCCCTTCTTAGGGATGTGCTTTGTGACTCACCAACAGGCCTAAGGCTATGCAAAACCTACCTGCAGGTCCTCAACTTACATAACAAACCACCGAGTCTGTCTGGTACTTTGTCTCTGATCCTAAGCATTTCTTTTCACTGACTCTGGGGCTAATTTGGACAGAGGCTAACTCTCTCAGTCAATTGTCAGCTAAAGAATCTTTAAACCTACCTATCCTGTAAGTGATCCCACTTCCAGATGTCTCACCTTTTGGGTCCAAACCAATATGTGTTTTCCACGTATTGTTTCTGACCTCACCTGTAATCCCTGTCTCCCTAAAATATATAAAGCCAAAGTGTAACCCCATCACCTTGAGTCCATGTGCTCAAGGCTTCTTGATTGTGGCTCCCAGTCATGGTCTTCAAATCTGGCTCAGAATAAAACCCTTAAATTATTTTACTGAGTATGGCTCCTTTTCTGTAGACAACCCTTTTGTTCTGTTTAGTCTCTGAACTGATTGAATGAAATACACTCAGGTTAAAAGTGCAATCTGTTTATTCAGTCTACCAATGCAAATGCTAATCTCCTTAAGAAACATCTTGCAGACACACCAAAAATAATGTTTGCTCAAATGTCTGGGCACTCCATAGCCTAGTCAGGATTATATATGAAATTAGTCACCACACTGTAGTTAGGCAGAGTAACAGGTTTACTTATATCTAAATACTAATCTTTAGCACTTGTGAATATTACTTTATATAACAAAGGAGACCTTGCAGATGAGATTAGTCTAAGAATCCTGGATTATATGGGTGGCCCTAACTTTAATTACAAGTGTTCTTATGAAAGGGAGAGGAAGGAAGATCTTTAATTACAAGTGTTCTTATGAAAGGGAGAGGAAGGAAGATTTTACTAGAGAAGCAGTTTACAGGCCCATAGAAGCATGATGCTATGCTGCCAGGTTGCAGGTAAAGGAAAGTGCCATGAACTAAGAAATGCAAGGAATGTGACTCTAGGAGCTTGGAAAAGCCTGGAAATGGATTTCTTCACTGAAGCCATTAGAGGAAGTTTGGCCCTGCCAATGCATTGATTACAGCTCTGTGAGGCTGATTTTGAACTTCTGGCCCCAGAACCCTAAGAGAATAAATGTATATTTTTTTAAGCTGCCAGTTTGTGGTAATTTGTTCAATTTGTTACAGCAGTGATAGTTAACTAACATACCACCTTATATAGAAGTACTGGCAAATGGCATTATAAATATTTCTTATTTTGAGAGAACATCTTGCATTATACTACTTCATACCTATCCTCTGCCAGTCAATACCTTCCTAACAAGCCTATCTGAATGCCAGGGTAATAAAAAGTAGCGATTCTGTCTCCTGACACCTGTGTAGCTCATCAATGCAGTGTTTATTAAGGAAAGAATATGAAATTCTCAATTATCCATTCCATTTAAATAATGTATATCTTGATACTTTGATAGTTTTTCCTTTGCAGTATTATTTATGTTATCTAATCACATGAAACAGTTAGGGTCCCAGCAGGAAACACAAATCCAACTCAAATGGTTCATGTTATCACAAAGGTACTATTACTCATGACTATAACAATGGCAACAGTGGAACTACTTACAAAGATGCTGATAGATTTAAGCGAATTGACATGGAATATTGTGGCATCTGGAGATTAGCAGAAATAAGAAACCATTGCCAAGCTTGGGTGTGAAAAAGCAAGGTGGCAAGTTAACAATCCACACGCCCTGTGAGGCCTGCAGCTGTGGGGACATGCTGCCTGCTAGGACATGTAATTATAGAGGGAC
Organism: Galago senegalensis; assembly: GCA_963575145.1. NCBI lineage: Eukaryota > Metazoa > Chordata > Mammalia > Primates > Galagidae > Galago > Galago senegalensis. The sequence continues at coordinate 20,276 of CAUYTI010024438.1, read as the reverse complement.
ATAGCTACAGTCCCAAACCATGGCCCCGAGCAGGCAGAAAGGAGGAGACAAACAACAGCCTATGACTCCTTCTCCCTCAGAGTTCCTGCTGAGGTCTCTCATTGACCAACCAAAAAACAAAGGTCAAGGCTTTGTCTCTTTGGACACAAAGCAGAACAAAGAAGATTTTTAAAAATACATCGAGTGGCAAAGGGTAGAAGAAAACAGAATACTTGATGTACTCTAGAAATAATGAATGGTAAAATTAAAAGAAAAACAAGTACAGTTGGGTCTGATTCCTTTATTTTATGAGGACCCAGGAGTGAGAGGCACCCGCTAAGACCCTGATTGAGAATTCCTGTTGTTCAGATGTAATGCAGATTCTTTCTCTTCTACCAGGAGACACTGACTTATGCCTGTACATGGAGTTGTTTTGTTAGTATTGATCTGATTTCTTACCACATGTAGTTAAAATCTGCCCTCATTTGTCTTTTGGTCAATTATTCTTCTGAGAATATCAGAGACTTTGAGGTTTCTGAGGTATTTAGAATCAATCGAATGGTGTTCTATTGAATTATGTGAGAGGCTCTTCAGTTCAGGGCTTGAATTCTTTACTAAGACTCTAAAAAGAAAAGAGCAGTCTATGCGTGGTTTGTAGACACGTTCACTAAAGATAAGCCACTTTGCCCAATAAAGATTATACAGACACAAGGGTAACAGTGCACTAGAAACACAGATTAATCTGACTCCCAAGATTTGGGGTGATCTGGACATTTGTACCCTATACTGATGCAGGAAGCATTATAAGTTTTTAAAGTTTAGCAAGTCATGGCCTGTGTTTGTCTGGGATGCACTGGGATGTATCTAGCAGTAAAAGTTAGCGACTTGGATTTAGTGGATATCAATATTCAAGCTGACCGATTGCTCCTCAGCAAACACAGGTGCTTTTTGGTCCACATCATTGTTTAGCTCTAACACGTTTCATCTTAATAACCAATTGCCTTGTCTTCCCTGAGCTCAGAGGAGCTCTCCTATCTATTCCGTGCTCTGTTACAGTCTTGAGGAGAACGCATGCATAGGGCACACACGCAGAAGCCTCTCCTCGGGGCAGCCATCAATCTTCTTGTAATTAAAGAATTCAACATGACATAACGACATTACTGTCCCAGTGCTTTAGCATCGGTACTTCTAAGAATGGTCCTGAGAATGGAAGGCTTTAGAGTTTTCAGCAGCTTCTAGAAAAAGTGCATTTTTGAACAATTTTTAAAGGTATGTAGAATTTGAGAAGCCAGTGTAGAAGACAGAAGATATTCACCAGGAATGAAAAAATACAGAAGCAAGAATGAACTGCTGGCAAGATGGATGGGAAGAATGGGGAGGTCCAAGGAGCCTTGTAAGATATTCTAAAAGTGAAGAGGTAGGAAACAAGGCCAAATGAAAGTTTATGACTTTGGCAGTGACATGACCAAGGCCCGGTTAATGGAGATCGTTTGCCAACTGTTCACTGAAAGACACTATCGGAGATGGTGTCAAAAGGGAGGGAGGCCAACTGGGAGCTTGCTGCAGTGAGCCATCTCTCAAAGGTGTTTTGAGTATGTGCCTGACATACATAGGCACAAAACTGAATTGTAAAACTTTAGGAGCATGCTATGCTATTATCATTCATCTCATATCACACTTGAACTCAGTTTGTTTAAAGGGTAGCAGAAGGCTCCAGAAATGGAATGTCCCCCACTAAACACACAGTCTTCCCCAAGATTCAATTCAGGAACAATCTAGGTAGGCAGGAGGGGTGAATAAACTGCCCCAAGCTGCCTCTTTGGGTTTTTCCTTCTCCTAGGAGTTGCCTTGTGATTTCTGCTGCCACCTTCTAGAATGCTCTTCAGGAACAGCTCTCCCCCTGCTCTGCTTTAAAACTCCCAGCCAGCACAGAGATGCACACCCCTCACTGCATTCCTAGAAATGCAGTTAAGGTGAGTGTCAATGTTAAAAAGAAGGAAAAGCATAAATATGAATTTAACTAAATACCAAAAAACAATGGGGAATACTTGTAAAAGTTAGGGATTTTAATCCTGAAGTGACTGAACCCTTGGCCCAGAGGCTGTTGTAATGTCTCTGCATCTCTGGTTTTTTGTCAGTCTTGACTCCATGCTGTGACAAGTGCCATCTTGCATTTCTCAAAAACAAAAACAAAACAAAACAAAACAAAAAACTACAAGTCCCTGACTTACTTTACTTAGTTCCAGTATCTTGGCCTCAGATCAATGTTATACTTTTTCATCATTGTTTTCCAGACTACATTTATTGACACAAGAAATATTCTAACTTTTTTGAGCTGTGACAATTCATGGGAAACTCCCCTCACCCCATCCAGGGAAGAAGCCACCATCATCACAGACTCATATGAAGCTATACCTTCAAAAACTCAACAAACGTGTCATTCATGTCTTTGCCCATTTTTTAATAGTTTTATTTCTTGCTAAATTGTTTGAGTTGCTTATAGAGTCTGGATATTAGTCCTTTGTCAGATGTGTAGTTTGCAAATATCTTCTCCCATTCTGTAGTCTATTTAGTCTGTTGATTATTTTCTTTGCTGTGCAGAAACTTTTAAATTAAATTCCATTTATTTATTTTTGTTGTTGCTATATTCACTTTGATGAGATAGTCATAAATTCTTTGCCTAGGCTAGTATCCACAAAGAGGTTTTCTTATGTTTTTTTCCATAATTGTTATAGTTTTACGCTTTACATTTAAGTCTTTAATCCATTTTGAGTCAATTTTGTACATGTGTATACGGTGAGAGATAGGGATTCACTGTCATTTTTCGGCATGTACCTATTTCTGCATATATCAATTTACCCAGCACCATTTATTGAATAGGGGATCATTTCCCTAGTGTATGTTCTTGTTTGTTTTGTTGAAAGTCAGTTGGTTTTAGGTACATGATTTTATTTCCTCATTATCTGTTCTGTTCTTTAGATTTCTATGTCTACTTTTATACCAGTACCATGATGTTTTGATTACTATCGCCTTGTAATATAATTTGAAGTCAGGTAATGAAATGCCTCCAGATTTTTTCTTTTTGCTTAGGATTGCTTTTACTATTCAGACTGAATTATTTATTCCATATGAAATTTAGACTTCTTTTCTCTTTCTGCAAAAGTGATACTATTTTGATTGGAATTACATTGAGTCTGTAAATCACTTTGGTGCATGTAGACATTTAGTAATATCAAAAATGTGAAAAAATGCTCAATATCATTAATCATGATATGCAAATTAATGTGAAATCTTCCCCCTGATGGAATGGCTATTATTATTAAGTCAAAAAATAATAGATATTGGCATAGATGCAGGGAGAAGGGAACATTTATACACTCTTGGTGGGAATGTTAATTAGTATAACCAGTATTAGTTCATCACCTATGGAGAATAGTGGACATTCCTCAAAGACTTACCATTTGATCCAGCAATCTCCTGTTGGGTATGTACCCAAAGGAAAAGAAGTCTTTGTATCAAAAAGACACCTGTCCCTGCATGGTTTTCATACCACAGTTTAAAACTGCAAAAACATGGAATCAACCTATGTGCCCATCAACTGATAAGTGGATAAAGAAAATGTGATATACATATATACACAGACCATGGATTACTAGTCAGCCATGAAAAGGAATGAAATAATGTCATTTGCAGTAACTTGAATGAAACTGGAGGTCATTATCCTAAGTGAATGTCTCAGGAATGGAAATGCAAACTCCATACATTCTCACATATAGGAGCTAAATGATAAGTATATATGGTCATAAAGAGTGGCATAATGGACATTGATAACTAAGAAGAGATGAGGGTGGAAGGAGAGTCAGGGATCAAAAATTACCTATCGGGTACAATGTATACTATTACTATTTGGGTGATGGGTACAACGAAAGCCCTGACTTCACCACTATACAGTTCATCCATGTGACAAACAACACTGTATTTCCTAAATCTATTGAAATAAATAAAAAAAACCCACAGAAACCATAAAAAGCATAGAAATAAAATGAATAGTTACAGAGAGCAACATAAGGGCTCTTATATCACTGCCTCTTATTGTTATAATATTGAGAAACCCTGTGTCTTAACAGTTGAAGACACCACTGATTAACTGGCTTTGGCTGCGTAATATGTAAGTCTTTTAATGTGGTGGTAGATATTGGTAATTTAAAGTAAGCAAGTTAAAGTAAGTGTACATGAGTACATGATGTACAAGGGTACATCATGAATACAAGGTGGAGGTCCCCTCTAAGAAGTATGTCAAGATAAGTAAACTAGTATGTATTGAGCCTAATCTCATGATGAATAAGGAGATCATGTTTGAAAATAGTTCTTAACAGCTTAATTGAAAACCAGTTTCAACACACATCTAACTTTTGAGCATTAAATTCTTCCTAGTGTTCTCCACCCACAGTATGGTATTGTTCCCAAAGGGGAATACCTGAATTCATCTTACAAATATTATTAAGCACTTAATAAGGAAATAACAAACACACATACACACACAATTCACCTGGCTGTTCACCGTGGAGAATACCAAAATGAATGAGAAAAACTCAGTCCTTCAAACACCAACAAAGAAAAAGAGCACAAGAGATTGTGCTTGTGAGATTGGATGGGGTTAAGAGAATCTGTGTTTTTCATAAATTCACTGGATGATTCCTGCACATATTCTTGTACATACTAAGGTTTAAGAATCATTGTTAACAACAACAACAAAAAATTGACAATAAATCAGTAAGCCATTATTTAATTAAAAGGAAAAAGAAGATAATAGAAAACAAAGAAAATCTTGTCTTCAAAGAACTTGGGAGACGGATAAATTACACATTTATGGAATAATTCAAATAAATACAGAACAGAATGTGGTTTAATGGATGAAGTGGAAGGAATCTGAAAAAAGAATAATTAGCACTGGGAGATACAGATATGTCTGTTTATCTCTCTATCGACCTACTGACCTAATTAACTATCTACCTGTCTGTGGGGAGAATGTCAAAAGTTCCTAAAAGAGAATTTTAAGGGAAGAAGGTCCTTTCCACTTCACGTACTTGTAGGAGTCATGATCCACATCAATTTGAAAAACCTAAGATTTTTCCCATAATTCAAGTGTTTAATACAGTGCCTCCTACATTCTTGATACCAGATATCAAGAATATTTAGTATGAATACTAAATGAATTGAGAAAATATTTGATCCATTCTTTCCTACTGCCTACTCAGCTGATAATAATGTATAGTAAGTCCATATCAATCATCTTCTAGGTGCTACACATTCTGAAGTGTAATGAAAAAGAAAGGCTATGGCTTCTATTTCAATATCTATTGGGGGGGGGGTCCTGTTCACAGGGTATATATGGAAAAAGCACTCAAATCAGTGTTGAGATGTGGCATATGAAAGTTCTTTAGAAATGGAAAGTACTCTACAAATATTCTAATTATAATGTTCATAGAAAATATTAGCCAGGTGTGGTGCCATATGCCTATTCTAGCAAGTTGGGAGGCTGAGGCAGGAGGATTGCTTGAACCCAGGAGCTTGAAATTGAAGTGAACTATGGTTTCTATACTCTAGCCTCCACAACAGAGTAAGACCCTGTCTAAAACAATAATTCAAGGAATTTTAATCACCAAAATTGTAATCTATGAGTGCAATAGCATCTCTGAGAAAGGAACTTATTCCTTGTAGGTCAGTGGGTGGGGGGTCGTGTTGACCTTCACCATTTCATTACCAGGAGGAAAGGAACAGTTTCACTCACACTTGCCTGGCACATACTAGGCCCTCACTACATGTGTTATAAAGAACTCTTCATTGAAGTTCACTGATATCAGTAAGGAAGACTTCTTGAAAGTCTTAGCATTTGGTTTTAGCAGAAGGGCAGGGTGGGAGTGGGCAGAGAGGCACTGTGAGAAAAAATAGTGTGTGTGAATTGCATGGAACAGTTATTTGGGGGAAGACAGTGTGTCCCGGGGAGAAATACAAACATTCCTTGAGCCTTTAGAGAAATACTTATTATATTAACTTAGAATGAGTTTGAAGAAATACAATATCAAATGGTGGAGTAATTACAGACTACTAATCTGTTCCTGGACCCATTTAAGTGTTTGACTTTTTGACAGTCCACACCTCTCCTTGTCTCCATTTTTGCTATGGGAACGCCACTGTGGGAAGGGTGGTCTGTGCCAGCAGAGTCATCTCAAGCTGCGATTCCTTCAGTTTCATTTCCAATGGCTCTGTCATTCTCTCTAGCAAATTTTCCTTTTGATATTAAAGTCCCTGATTTTCTTCCCAGGACCTCCCACATCTTAGCCTGAGGGCTCTGGCAACTTGATTGAGATTCAGCTAAGAATTCCTCCCCTCTTTTCTCACTGCAAGCTTTCTGCCAGGGACATGCTGGGAGGGAGCCAAGTTTCCTATGCTCTAGCATTGCCCTGCTGCCAAAGAACTTTGCTCAGAGTGGGCTCCTCCATAGGCAACAGGCTGTCCCTGGTGGGGTGCTGTGCTCCATGCAAGCGCTCTGCTTTATTCAGCTGTCACACATCCAGTCACTTCCATTTAGACAGGTGCATTTTTCTAAGGAACCCTTGAGTGGAGACGAGCTGGAGGCCCAAGTGAGTCATTTGTTCTGTGTTCTCTCCTAGAGCCATAGCTGCCCACTTAGCATAGTTTGGTCTGTTAGAAGGTATTTCCCATCTAAGGGGTGAGTGGGCAGGATTTGTTTACCTATGGATTTAAACTGCCTCTGTCCTGCAGAGGGGTCTTCAAAAATCCAGGTCTCAATTTTATTTTTTTGATGTCATAACGCCTCTTTCTCTGAACCCTATCCTTTCTTTGTTATCCAATAGTCCAAATCATTTCACCTCAATATGCCTTCATTTACCAATGCAGACAAAACTTGTGGTTTCTCCTTCAGAGAGGAGCATGAAATGTGTTAACAGTGACTTATGTGGTCTGCACACTATGGAAAATGAAAATCTGTATTCTTTTTCAGTGCAAATGCTTCCTAGGTAGAACAGGTAAAGTTACCTATGGTATTGCTATAATACACATTACATCCCTTATTTGGCCTAAGTTACTGCAGAATCAATATTAGATCACAAGATCACTGAGTTTTTCTCTATCACTAAGATTTGGTAATTTTACAAACCATTTGCTTCCACAGAGAGAGCAGAAGTTTATTCAGATTCTTCTGTGTCCCTACTTCAATGCTGGCTTTACTGACAGCCCCAGAAAATACTCATGCTTGTTGAGTACCTGCTCTGTGTGAAGCAGTAGATTCATGAAATGAGTACCATGGTGAGTAAGACACAACTGAAGCCTATTATTAAACATCAGACATTGCAGAAGATCTTGTTATTATCTCCTAAATGAACTCTCTTTTACCTGTATTACCTCCACCATCTCATAATTTTCTAGGTATAAAGTAGATGCAATTCATCTATCAATCATTTGGAAATTCTGACCTGGTTTCCAAATGCCAGCTTCTCTGCAGATAAATTAACCCAGGAAGAAAATGAGTGGAGGTGAGTAAAGATTACATGTAGATCGTGTAGTGATCTAATTGTGTTTGAATGCAGAGCTAATTAGTTTGTATGACTCTCCTGCTTTGTAGAAATTATATTATAGCTGCACATTTGTTTTTATGAAATCAGTTAACAGCCAAAGAAGCCCATTGAAATGAATAGAAACTAATTGAAAGTAATAGTGAATTACCTGAACATATATTGCCAGTAAATTAAATTAATTGAAGGTAATTGATAGTGACTGGAATTAATAAAAGTAATGAAAACAAATTGTACTTAATTGAAATTTATTGAAATTGGATTAAACTTAATAATTCAAAGTCTATTAAATTTAATAGATTCTAATTGATATTAATTATAGACAATGCTTAATAATAACAGACCGTTCTTAAAGGCTTCCAACTGCATTTGTACTGTACTTTTGTCTTGAACATTCAAAAATCAATTCTGAGAAGAAATAGAGGCATTCACAGGAATAAAACACTGTTTTGGAATTTTAGATTTCTCTGTTGAGTAGTTGAATTAGAAAAATTTGATTCTAATAAGAGAACTTCCCATGATAAAACATAGGGAGACAAAAATGGTTTTACTTCCTTCAAGAAAGAGACTTTTATTAGTTTAATGAGAACATTTTACTTATTAAAATATTAGCTTTGATTTGATGAGCACTCTTGCTGTAGTTGTTGCATTCAGCTTCCACTATTTTTATAGCTGTGTTGTGAGTTCCATTACTTTCTCCTCACCCAGGCATAAAGCATCAGTAAACCCTCAGACTTTTCATAGACCTATGAGGTCTGACAATTAAGTTCACAAACTCACCCTAGAAGAAAATGCTATATACTCATTGCTGAATATCACTACGGTCACAAAAAGACTAGGGGAGTGACGGTAGTGATGTTGAGGAATGAAGTATGGAGCTTTTTTCCTAGGAGGAGTTCATGAACTTAGTCATCAGACTTTCTACACTGGAGGAGGCAAAATCTTGCCTTTTTAGCTTCTTCCTCCTGAAATTAGGGCATTTGAAAAACAAAAACAAAACAAAAACAAAACAAAGCCAGCAGGACCCTAGCACTGTGGAAGGCCAAGGCAGGCCTTTTTTAATTTTTTTATTTTTTTGCCCTGAAGAATTTTTCATTTAATTATGTATACGTAACAGGAAATAAAACCTTTTCCCCAAACACTCTCAAGGCTTACAATGATCAAGAACACGACAAAAATAAAAGCAGGAGAAATTATTAAACAGGTGGAGAGGATAGTAAACACAATTGCCCTGGAGGTCAAGATTCCAGACCAGTCTTAACAAGAGCGAGACCTTCATCTCTGCTAAAGATTGGAAAAACAGGAAAAATTAGCTGCCCATGTTGGCATGTGCTTGTTGCCCCAGATACAAGCAGGCTGAAACTGGAGGATCATTTGAGCCCAGGAATTTGATGTTGCAGTGAGCTGTGTTGATGCCACTGTCTTCCAGCCTGGGCTACAGAGTGAGACTTTTTCTTCAAAAACAATAAAATAAATAAATACATACATACATACATAACAAAAAACACCAGGCTGGGTTTCCTGTTGTAGAATTTTATCAGCTGGAGCCTTCCACTTCCGTGACAACTCATATATTCATCTGGCCATGTTCATCTCCTGCGTGTTTCACCAACCTTGCTGCTTACTAAGTAGCATTGTTTTGCAAAACTGTAATTTCTCTCAAAAGAACTGCATCAGATTTATCTTATGTGAAATATTTACTAAATGGTTAGTGGACTGTACCTGAAGTTTACCATGTGCAGCGGGAATAAATGCCAAATCATACAGTCAGGAGAAGCCCCAGACTCAGTATGCAAATCAGGGATACGAGCTGGCTATGTATTAGATGCGTCTACGCAGCACATTAAAAGCACCCTCGTCAGGGCAAGACCTGATTATCAGGATATATATATTTTTAATCTCCAGGTGATTTTGTAGGCAGAAGTCAGGAGAATCACTAGGCTAAATGCAGAAGGTTTGCCTTAAGCTTCTGCCTTCTTTTCTTCCTGCCTATGTTTTCTTTTCTTCAACTATCATTCCTTTCCGTCAGTTCTTTTCTTTTTTTTACAAATTTCTTATAGATACTTGATTTGTTTTTAAGGCACAAGAAGTTCATAAAAATTGAAAATAAGATTACTCCGAAAGGAAAATGAACAGAGATCCAAGTTTGATCAGGATTTTAGGCATAAGCAAGTTGAATGGTATAAAACCTCAAGGATCTTGGAAATCTTTGACAGATTCTCCGTTAAAGATTTGAAAGATTCTTGGTCTACAACAAGTTCATTAGCTATGAGATTCCTTCTCACCTCCACTTCATTGCAATCCACCAAGGAAGTAAGCTGGCTCCTTGGTAAAGCTTTTGTAATTCCATAATGCTTTCTCTTAAGGTGGGCAGTGCCAATAATGCTTATGATAAGAGAACACCAGCATATATTTTAACAATATCATATATACATATATGGATGAATTTAATCAAAATCATGAATGTTCACTATCTCTAACCTTCCAGTATCTATCAATGTACAGATTTTAATGCTTGTATAAACAATTCATTGGGACATTAGGTGCAAAGTTATAATAGGATTTGTATCCGGGTACCAGTTTAAACCTGAAACATCCAGCCCACAAGATGTTGTCTAATCTTTAGTGGGTACGATTACAACAAGAAATTTAACATTCCAGCACTACGTCCAATAGTTTTCATGTGTAATAAAGCAAAACAAATAGACCTACCCCAACTAAAAGAGATTTAATCAATAAACTAATCCAAATGCCAATAAATATTCAAATATTCAAAAATCATATGAATGGGCATACCCTCCTTGATTACAGTGAGATTCCTGTGTGTTTCTCCATTCTATTGTCTCATCAGAAATTCAGAAAGTTGTTATCAGTTTTTAATTTTTAAGAAGTGGTATCCTGGAAATGACTGTTTTGGGGACTGTTTTCAGAGGACTCTGATTTCTGAAAGTGTGGAATCTCCTAACAGGGGGAATAAAAAGTCCTGAGATGTATATTAATAGTTCATTGACTTCTGTATTTAACTATCATTATTTGTCAGGTTGTAATTTAGAGATGGAGAATTTTAGCATGTTTTATTTAACATATGCTTTTGGTCAGTTTTAAAATTAAACAATTGACATGATAGTTGTGTGCCTTTTTTATTATTGCCTTCATATTATCTGTGTACTTCTGTACTTAATTATATCTTTTGATATTTTATTATATTCCAAAGTAAATGAGTCAATTAACATAAGAATGTTTTGCTCTAAAATTTAGTTTTGTTTTAATATTGATTTAGAATTATCTAGAACTTATTTCCACCCCTTTTTCTTCCCTGAAATAGCTTGGGTCAAGATTAGATTTGCTGGTTAAATAAATAGATAGATAAATAAATAAACTGACAGATTTTAAAATAAACATAACTATATATATTTATTCCTGAGAACCCCAGATAACCAACATTTGAATGAAATTTAAGCATATTAGCTTGCATTTCTGTCTAACATAGCAAGGCTAACAGGATAACTGGAACAGCTCTCACTCTCACAATAATTAAAAAATTTGGATGCACTGTGTATCAGTGAAACTCTGGTAAAATTGTAATCTGGTTTTGGCTCCCTGAAACACTTCTGAGGGAAGCTGGGCCCACCTCAATGTGGGGAGGGGACAGATGATCAGCTGGGATCACCTACTGCAGACCCTCATTTTGAGGATGAACAAAAAAAAATTTATAAATCAGCATCTTAGTACTAAAATGTATCACTCTGCCTTGTATATCATGCAGGCTTAATATATATATACCTGAATGATCATTTTTCATTTAGTCTTTACGCTCTGAACACTAGGCTGTATTCAAACTAAGCACAGCCTACTGAATATCCTACTATTCCTGGTAACGTGCACAAACAAGTAATACGGATAAACCACCGTGTACTGGAATCCAAAGGAAAGAAAAAAAAAAAGAAAAAGAATTTTTTCCCTCAGAATCCTCCTTTTGGTAATTAAGCTTGCAAAAAATATGCCATCGATTTATGTTTCTCATTCATTTATTCAATAATCCAAAGGAGTCAAATCCAGGAGAATTTTGTTGTTCCACATTTTTTTTTTTAAAGGAAACTATTGTCCTGGGGAAGCTCAGCCTTTTCTGAGAGTCAGCCCCATTTCACCTAATAATGATCTGGATTCTATGCCACAAAAATCCTGGAAATTTTTATTTAATGCGTTAGTCTCTACTCAGTTACCACCGCATATTTTGGATTATCATGTTCCTTTTTTCAGAAATTAACACTATTGAATTTCTACTCTCTGTTTTTGTTAAATCCTTATTTCATTGTAGGACAATCTTGCTTCTAATCACCTCTTTCAAAATTTCCTCCACTGCAACTTTTCCCACATTCTTTCCTCTCATCTAAAATGCAGGGGTTGATAATTTTTAAAGCTTTTATGAACCCTTATCCCAGTTTTGTTCATAATATTTAGCATATCTCCTATGCATCAGCTTATATTCTTCATTCAATACATAATTTGAAAAATACCTTCTATCACTCCTAATATGAAAATGCCATAGTTAATTTGGAACCATCACTTAATGACCTTTGATTCTGGCTCATTTTGCAGAAATCCCTTTATAGAAAGATACAGTGCAGGTAATATGCCCTATGATCCATTCAATGGAGTTGTCTTGGTTGAAAATTCTTAGAATTTGTGGCTGATTTCTGCTTCTCATTCCATAACAATCCTCAGTAAAAAGAATTCAGGTACAGTGCAGCAAATTTCCTATTTTTATACCATCCACTGAATAGACAGAGGTAGAGACATGGGGTCAGGACACACAACTACATTTACGGGTGTGATATTCAGGTGCTCAATATTATTAAACTGCATTAAGTGAAGTATTGTGCTGAAGTCAATCTGTATGCATTTCTCTTGTCCATTTATCAATTTTGTTACTTTATCAGAGGAGGAAATATAACTATCTCCTTTATAAAGTCTGATTGTTCTTTCTATATTAATCAGGGTTCTCCAGAAAACATTACCAGTAGAAGAAGATTACATATATAGACAGAAAAAAATAGATAGATAGATAGATAGATAGATAGACAGACAAAAAAACAGGGGAGTCAATGATATAAGTCCTGCTGTAAGTCTGAAGGCTGGAGAATCAGTCAGAAGTGCCAGTGTCCAAGGGCAGGAGAGAATGAATATCCTAGCTCAAGAAGAGAGAGTGAATTTCTCATTCCTGTGCCTTTCTCTTCAGAGGATGATGCCCATCCAATTGATGAGGAAAATCTTTTTTTATTATTATTTTTTTAAGACAGAGTCTTTCTCTGTTTTTTAAAGACAGAGTCTTTCTCAGACCTTGTCATCTTTGGTAGAGAGCCATGGCGTCTTAGCTCACGGCAACCTCAAACTCTTGGGCACAAACTATTCTCTTGTTTTAGGGACTATAAGCATCTGCCACAGTGCCTGGATAGTTGTTTTCTATTTTTAGTAGAGACAGGGTCTCTCTCTAGCTCTTATGTAGGCTGGTCTTGAACTCCTGAGCTCTGGTGATCCACCGACCTTGGTCTCCCAGAGTGCTATGATGAGAGGCAAAAGCCACCGTGCCCTGCGATGGAAACTCTTCTCTACTCACTGTACCAATTCAAATATCTCACAAACCTGGAAATAATGTTTTACCAGCCATTTTAGTATTCCTTAGCAAAGTTAAGTTGACAGATAAAATTAATAATCACACTTTCCTATAAAACTGAGCATATAGTCATTTATGTCCCCATTGTGTCTTTTACATATATTTATCACAACACTATTAAAAATTCAGTTTCCTTTTTCATTTGCACATGCATTCATGTACCACAAAACAACTTTTCACTCGATGATGGACTACATTTATGATAGTGGTTCCCTAAGATTATAATACTGTATTTTTCTTCTGGTTAGGTAAGTTTAGATACATAAATACACTGTACAATGGCCTAGTGTTCTCAATACAGTAACATGCTGTAACAGGTGTAGAGCCTAGGAGCATTAGGCTATACCATATAGCCTAGGAGTGGTAGGTTATACCATTTAGGTTGTGTAAGTATATTCTGTAATGTTTGCACAATGATGAAATTACATAATGACACATTTCTCAGAAAGTATCTCTGTCATTAAGGAAACTATGACTGTATTTCCTTCAAGAGAAGAAATACATGGTTTATGTGATTAAAACATGGGTTCTAGGTTTATATATGTAAGATCAAAGCCCCATTCCTGACTTACAAGTTGTGTAACTTTGGCCATGTTATTTAAGTTCTCTCTACCTCAGTTTCTCTATTTTTGAAATGAAAACAATAAGAATACCTATTTGCATGGGGCCATTGTGAAATTCAAATGACTTTATACACATAAGGAAACTGGTAAGAGCTCAAGAATATAAGAGAACAAAATAGAATGTCAGTCTTGTTGAGGGCAAAGACAATGTCTGATACCCTATTGTGTTAGCACCTAGCTCCGAATTTGATTCTATTAGAAATTTGGCATCATTACACCTGAAACTTCTCAATCACAAAGGTTCAATACCTCTCCCTCTTCCTGGTTCCTTGTGCCCCACTTCCTTTCTTACTTAATTTCCTCACTGCTCACTGACCCTATGCTTTATACATAGTAGATAAATATGATCCTTAGTTATATTACTTGATGACAAATCCGTGTGATATTGGTATCTGGCTGATACAAAATTAAATCAATTTAATGAAGCTTCTGAATTTTTATAGAACTTCAGTTGTTAAAATTTTGTGAATGACTCTGAACCAAAACAGTGTATGAAAACATTTACCTAAGATATTTCAGTATCACAGAACATGTCCCCAGAATGAAACTCAAATACTAGATGTTTCAGTCTATACAGATGTTTTGGCTTCTTTGATTGACAACTTGCATAATTAACTTAATGTTCCCCATTTTTATCTAAATATTTTTGCTACAAATAGTTCCAATTTGTCTAATTGAAATAATTTTTGTGGTAGGATTTAAAACGTGATTCTGATAATTTGTCTTTGGTGTTGTCATTCTACCTTGCAAGTCTGAAGAATAAGCGTCAAGAAATCACCTTAATGTGTTTATTGAAATTTCATGTTTAATTCTCCATAGATCAGAAAATTCTTGAGTTCAATTAGTTATGAAAGACATGGCTGAGGTCTCCTGCAGCTTTCAAGATGTATCTGTGACCCTAGTTTGATTGACATTTGTTTTTCTCACTATCTTTCTGTCAGCCTGGAAATTCAATTTAACCATAGCAGAAGCCTGGTTTTCTTGGATTTGGCCTGAAAATTTAAAAGCACCTTTAAATGTTATTTTTTTCTATTTTGATTCCACTAGGCAACAAATGTCCATCAACAGTAGCCTGAATGACCCCCGACCTTACCAGCCTTCTTCTGTGCCAGCCTTTTTCGCAGCTAGCCTATAAGAATGGAAAGCCGTGTGTTCTGAGCCAGCTGAAAATGGACAGCTCCATCAAACCGCATTATCAATGCTAAAACAAGGCGAAATTCTCATACGTTCCTGAGCCCCATCTGGTTTTACAAAATGACTTGGAGTGGCCTACCAGTATTCTGAAGAGACAGGTTAACTTCCGTGAATAGCTAGGCTCATTTAAAACTGCTGTTCAAATATTCTAAACTGCCACATCACATACTTATATGAAATATACTTTTGCCCTTTCCTATAAATTTTGTATAACAGAATAAAACATTATCCATTGACTTTCTCGCTTTCTCTTGCTCTATTCTTGAGATAATCACATCCTTAGGGCATTATAAGGAAAGACATGTATTGAAGCTCCTATAATCCCCAGGAGTATGGTTGCCTTGTGGTTAATTATACCCTCCTACCAAGCTGTCCTATACTATTATTACGGTGCCTTATTGCTCAAATACGACAGAGGTATCTGATAATGTAATTACTCCACCTTATCACACTTTAATAAATAATGTAGGAAGGACAGTTTCTGCATTGAGCCTATCTAAGGAGGCCATGCGTACAAAGGGAAAATGTCTGTGATACAGCTGATTTTAATTTGTGAAGCTGAAGGTAAGCAACGGAAATGTTAAGATCAGATATTTTACCATGAATGATTAAGTGAATGCATGAGGCAGGGTGTATCAAAGTACAGCTCCCCTCCAGCTGCCTTGAGAACAGATGGCCCATCCAAGTGTGAACATTAGGCACTTATGTGTCTTTTGAGGCATGAAGAGATTTTTTTTTTTAATTCCTGAGTTTGCCCCTGCTGATGCATCTAGCATAATTGTTATAAAGGTGAATCAATATGTATTTGAAACATTGGCTCTTATACAAAAAAGAGCTTCCTGTGGGCATTGATTTAATCACATCTAACAATATTTGTCTCACTCACTTTCTTGAAGGTTCTCTGCTTTTCCCTTTAGCTTTTAAATATCCAAGGACCATATTGACCAGTGTTTGTCAGACAATTTGGATTATAATTGAAAACCATCACTGCATACACAGAGAGCTCTTTCTTCTAACCATAGAGTGACATGCCTCATACCCGATTAAGGAATAGTCTTCAGAATACAACCATAATGGAGTTTCCTATTCAGTAAAGAATGATCTAAGCAACCTTGAAAGCTGTCCACTCAAATAAACACAAACAAAAAGAGTACATGGACCCTAAGCTTCATAAAGGAGAGTGCGAGAAATGAGTTTGACGATGGAGATGGAGCAGACACCTGTGCTGAGCCCTGTGTTAGGTATTGTGTTCTTTAAATTGGGGACAGGGCCTGCCATAAAGTCAACATTCAAAAATGTGAAATAAATAGAAAAATTAATGAACCAGCCCAGTAAGTTAGGAAGTTGTGAGTAAATTAAACATCAAGTCATTTGGGTTAAGATTCCATGAGTTTGACTCACACACATAAAAACAGCAATATATTAAACATTTTAAAATGTTAGATAAAATTATTCTTGTATTGCTGTTTCCTTGCTTAGTCTGTTATAATGTGATTGATTAAGCATGTTCCCAGTAGAAAATGTTAGGAAATTCAAATTTATTGCAAAATGGAGTTGCCAGAGGGAGGAAGAAGAGATGGGCTCACCTACCACATGACAAGGAATCTCCATAAGCAACTGCAGCAGTTTAGATATTAAATAAAAATATTTTAAGGCTTTCTATTCTGCTGTGTAGCCCAAGGTAGAGCACAGTCATTGGCTATACATCATGTAGTGGACATGGTGCTTGACCTTGATTTATACAAGGGAATAAAACATAATATCTATTCTCAAAGTGTTTTCAACTCAGTGGTAATATATGGTGTATGTACATATACATACATACACACACATATTAACAAAACAGAGAACATGAATGGTAACTTCAAGTGTGTTAATTTGCTGTTGTGTTGTAAAACATCACCACAAACTCAGGGTTTTAAAACAAGATAAATTTATTATCTTATAATTGTAGCCAAGAGTATAGCACAGTTCTGGCTGGGTTAAAATCAAGGTGTAGACAAGATTATGTTCCTTCTTGACGGTGATCAGAAGAATCAAATGGAGTTTAGACTTTGTTTTCACATCAGCTAGTCTTAAATAAGTAGAGAAGGAATTAACATTCAATTTTCTTCAGGTATTTCTCACTGAGTCATTTTTATGTGGTATCTTGAGTGGAGTCTGTACTTACAGAAAACATCTGGTGGGTGAATTCCCTTGACACTGATGGTAAAATATACTCCCAGAAGTCTGAAGACATAAGGACACACTATGGTAACAACCATAATAAGGAGATGGGCAAATAATTTCATCTCAAACACACAGAATAAATACATAAAAGATAGAAAATTAAGAAGAAAAAACCTTTGAAGCCATTGCCTTGTTTTAGTTGTAATAAATTTGTTCCTGTGTAATAATGGGAAGATTATTGTTAAAATGATGACTATACCAAATGTTTGCCCTAAGATAAGAAAAACCCAACTTCTAGAAAAAGTTACTTCTTTGGTTTATGCCACATGTCTCCAGAAGGAGTTTCTTGTTAACATAAAAACATCTAGAAAATGTCATTCATAATTATTGCCAATAATTAATACAACCCATGGAAATATTTTTGTGTAAAAGAGTAAAATGTACTTTTTTGGTATTGTTGTATTTATTAGGGTTCAACCAGAGAAACAGCCAGTAGGAGATTTTTTTCTTTTGAGAGATTAATTGCAAAGACTTGGTTAGGCAAATCTGAAATGCAGAAAGCAGGACATCAGAAAGGCAAAAAGGGAACTTTTCTGTATAAGCCAAGGCTGAGTCAAAAGCTTAATTTCTTTACCTTCAGGGAAGACTTAACTTTTAAGACCTTTCAAATGAATGAATCAAAATCATTCAAATAATCTCCCTTACTTAAAGTCAAATTAAAATTGGCTTTCACATATACAAAGTACCTTCACTGCAACATTTGAATTAGGGTTTGATTGATTATCTGGGGATCAGAGGCTAACTCAGTTGACACACAAACTGAAACATCAAAGGCTAAAAGTTGGCATCCATACACATGTCCTTACACTACACTTAATCTCATAATAAAGACATTAGCAAATCCATACTTTCATATAACATGATGCAACTATCCTACATACAGCTGAAACACGGTAACTCCAGAAGAGGATGTAAAGTCTTTGGGTGAAACTCTCACTAATATCCCACCGCTTACAAAATATGCAATAAAATTAACTGTCAGTAAAATGTCTTATGCTAAATGGTAAAGATATAACAGAGAAAATGAAAGAAAAATACTGGTTAATACAGGGCTTCCCTGAAAGTATCCAGCCATGTATGTCTCTATTTTTCATATTATATGGCAGGATACTTTCCAGATAGCCCTTGTATATTCATGACAAATTAAGAGAGAAGTATAACTATTGTAGCCCTCATTTCTGCAACTAATCATGTGGTCTTCACTGGTATTTGTAACTACTTTCTTCCACTGTCAATTCTATATTCCATTTGCATTCAGCAGGCACCTAAGCTGGTCATTGTATTTTGTGACCCAAACCTTCATTCCTGAAAAGATCGAGCCATTAGTGGTCCTGCCTGAATTGTATGTTGTAGTTTTCCACTGACGTTGAATTACAGGATATGTAGTAGTACAAGTGATATGTTAGGGAATTCCCCTATTCCAGTCATATTCTTCCTTATCTCCTTTTTGGAATAGTAGTCCAACCCCTCAGACCCCCAGCTAGTCTGGAAACCCTCATCTTTGTTGATTCAAAGGTAAAGGAAGTCCAAAGTGGCTGGTGTGTTTCCCAGAAGCATTTCTTCATTTGGAACTAAGTTCTCTAAGCTTAGGGAGTGTAAGGGACAGCACACAAGCATCTTGCGAGTGGATTGGGAGGGATCTTAAAAGCCAGGCACGATGATCACACCTGTAATCCTAGTATTCTGGGAGGCCAAGAAAGGAGGATTGCTTGAGCTTAGGAGTTCAAGACCAACCTGAGCAACAGAGATCTCATCTCTAAAAGAAAATAGCCATGCTTTATGGTAGGTACCTGTAGTCTCAGCTACTTGGGAGGTTGAGGCAAGGTCACTTGAGCACAAAAGTTTGAAGTTGCTATGAACTATGACACCTCTGTGCTCCACCAAGATGAAGTGAAACTCTGTCTCAACAACAACAACTACAACAAAAAAGAGTGATAATATTTCCACTTCTTGATTGCTGAACCCATGAATCCTGGCTATGGGAGAAACAGCATCCTATGTTGCATGCTGAGTCAGAGCATAGCAGCCTCCTGGAGCCTAGCTGTCTCTGTAACTGAATCTTCAAAAGGCAATACCACCACTCTATCAAGCCAGTTACTGCAGGGTGGTAGGAAACTTGGTAAGACCAGTGAGGGGCCATTGTTACATTAATTGACTTGAAGAAATTTCCTTGATCAGAAGCAATGCTATGTGAGACACCATAATGGTGAATAAGACATTATAATTGCTAAGTCATGTAAGAAGCCCAAGTACCCATAGATCCATGAATGGATCAATAAATTGTGATATATGTACACTATGGAATATTATACAGGCTTAAAGAAAGATGGCGACTTTACCTCCTTCATGTTTACATGGATGGAGCTGGAATATATGCTTCTTAGCAAAGTATCTCAAGAATGGAAGAAAAAGTATCCAATATACACAGTCCTATTTTGAAACTAATTTGTAGCTTTCATAGGAAAGATATAACCTAATTATAGCCTTAGAATTTGGGATGGGGGTAGGGCGAGTAACGCGGAGGTGGGTGGATGGGGGCGGGCGGGTGATTGGTGGGGTCACCTCTATGGTTTATCCTACAAGGGTACAAGTGAATCTTTTTAAAAGCAGAGTATGAAGGTCTTAACATAATAGCTAAGAAAATTACATGAAGGCTACGTTAACCAGTTTGATGAGAGTATTTCAAAATGTATATGAAAACACCACACTGTATCCCTGTGATTGCATTAATGTACACAGCTATGATTTAATAAAAAAAATCTTTAAAAAATTGGCTTGACGCCTGTGGCTCAAGCGGCTAAGGCACCAGCCACATACACCTAAGGTGGCGGGTTCGAATCCCCAGCCTGGGCCCGCCAAACAACAATGATGGCTGCAACCAAAAAATGGCCAGGCGTTGTGGCGGGAGCCTGTAGTCCCAGCTACTTGGGAGGCTGAGGCAGGAGACTCGCTTGAGCCCAGGAGTTGGAGGTTGCTGTGAGC
>CAUYTI010024436.1:0-11132 GCA_963575145.1 Galago senegalensis | reverse complement strand
TTACTTTTGTGGTGGAGGATTGCACTGGTCATTATGGAGGATAGGTTTGGGAATTTCCTGGAGAGCTGATTTAGTTATGGCAAATTTCTTCAACATGTGAATGTCATTAAAGTATTTAATTTCTCCATCATAGATGAAACTTAGTTTTGCTGGATACAGGATCCTGGGTTGAAAGTTATTTTGTTTTAGGTGATTAAAAGTTGAAGACCATCCTCTTCTAGCCTGAAAGGTTTCAGCTGAGAGATCTGCAGTCATCCTAATACTCTTCCCCTTGTAGGTTATGGTTTTCTTATGTCTGACTGATTTCAGAATTTTCTCTTCCATCTTAACTTTGGTGAAGTTAATTGATATGTCTGGGGGATGTCTTGTTCAGGTTGAGTTGTGCTGGCGTTCTGAAATTACTTGCTATCTGAATTTCAGAATCTCTTGGCATGTCTGGAAAGTTCTCTTTCATAATTTCATGAAGAAGAGCCTCAGTGTTTTGTGAACCAACTTCATCACCTTCAGAGATTCCTATAAGGCGAATATTAGTTTTCTTCAAATTGTCCTAGAGTTCTCTGAGAATGAGATCTGTTTTTGCTCTCCATTTGTTTTGATCTTTGAGGTCCTGGGCTTCTTGGAAAGCTTTGTCTTCAAAGTCAGAGATCCTTTCTTCTGCCTGTTGCACTCTGTTACTGAGGGATTCCACCGTATCTTTCAGATCCTTGAGGTCTGCAGCCTCTTGTCTCAGTGTTTCAAAATCTTTGATCATTTTATCTTTGAAATCCTTGAGTTCTTGAGACATCTTTTGAATAATTTCTTGAGATATCTTTTGAAAAATTTCTTGAGATATCTTTTGAATAATTTCTTTTGAAATCTTTTGAATAATTTCTTGAATTCCTAATTCCTGCTTTTGTTCCATTTTTTAAAATCTTATTTGCTATCCACATTCTGAACTCGATTTCTGACATCACAGTCATTTGCTTGTTGATGGGGTCTTCAATTATGTCTGCCACATTTTCCCTTGGAGGAGTTGATCTACTCTGGTTATTCAAGTTCCCAGAGTTTTTCCGCTAATTCTGCCCCATGCTGAGTTTACCTTGTTTGGAGGCCTTATCAGAACCGTTCAGTTGGTGGCTTCTTTGGTTGCCCAGGGAGACAGGCCGAGTGTTTCTGTTGTCTTCTCTCAGTTCTCAGGTGCTGGAGTAACTGGGGTGCATTGGAACGGTAGCAGCTGCACAGGAGTGTGCGTGACCGGATTAGACCTCGATCAGCCTGCCGGGTTGACAGTGGGGGGGGGGGAGCAGGAGACCGGCAGCAGTCAGATCAGTCCTAGTTTGGCTCCTCCAGGGCAACTGGTGTGACAGGGGAACTGTAGTAGGTAAATCAGTCCTAGTTCAGCACCCTGGAACAGCCAGGGGGTGGGGGAATGGCAGCGGTAGCGCAGGGTACACAAGCAACCAGATCAGTCCTAATTCAGCCCCACCAGAGTAGGTGGGGGGGAGCAGGGGACTCCTTGACTGGCACTTGTTGGAGGCATAAGGCACTTGCAAGCCGATCTGTGCTCTCCCATTGCAGGAGTCTGGAGCGGGAAACTCCCCCACTTCGGTCCATGGAACATATGTCGCTCTAGCAAACAGTTCTGGGCCCACCCAGAGTGGTAGACCTCTCCACCACCACCTGCAGAGCACACGTGGCTTTAGCAAGCAGTTCTAGGCCCAGCCAGCTTGGTTGGCTGGAGCAGGGAACTCCTCCCCGGCCCCCATTGGGTATGCGTGTCTCTAGCAAGGTGTTTGGGGTCTACCTGGAATGGAGGACTCCTCTGCCACTGCCCACGGGATGCCCGCAGCAGTAGCCAGCAGTTCTGGGCCTACCCCGAGCCAGAGACTGGGGCAAGGATCTCCTCTGCCACCCGTGAGGCATGGGACTTTAGCAAGCAGTTTTGGGCCCACCCCACTCCATGAGGGCAAAGCGACCCACTCAGCAAATGGGTTAGTCTGGGAAGGTTAATACCTCCTTCCCCACCTTGCACCCAGTCACTCGTAAGCCCTCAGGTCTGTGGCCCTGTTCACTCCAGTAGGCCACTGCTCCCTGGATTTACGACTGGCAAAATCAGCCAGGAATCTGAGTTCGGTAGGGGGGTCTTGTGTTTTTAAATTAGGCTTCTGTCCAGCTAGGTTTCTCTGCAAGTCCTTGCATTCAGCTTTGGGCAGCAGACAAATAGCAATTTACACTCAGGTGTCAATTCTAGCCTCTGCCCGCCCACTGCCTTTGTCTGAGGGGGATTATACCCTGAGGGTTGGTGCTTTACTTATGAAAGTTCCCTGCGTTTTACCTGTGGCTGCTGTCCCCACCCTCTGTTTTTTCTCCTCACATCTGTGCCACAGTCAGCACAGAACAGCACCAGCCCTTTCCCCCTCCACTTCTCTCAAGGAGATGCCCAAGAATCTGGACTCCAAACCTCCAAACCTTGGATTGAGTGGGTGGGGACTCCTCAGAGTTCAATGTTGCAGGTGGGGAATATATACAGTTTTAAATAGTTCAAACCTTCCCTCAACCATACACCTGGGGTGCCCCTTTGAATAGTCCTTGGGTGGTCTTCCAGGTTTAAGGGGTCCAAATTAGTTGTACCAGTCAGCACCCGTTTCAGGTGGAAGATTTCAAATGTCTCTGGGAGCTAGATAAGAGTGGTCTGCTTGCAGCTCAGATATAACTTGCTCCAGTGCTCCGTGAGGAAGAACGGACCCACCTGGCAAATGGGTTAGTCTGGGACGGTTAATACCTCCTTCCCCACCTTGCACCCAGTCACTTGTAATCCTCCAGGTCTGTGGCCCTATTCACTCCAGTAGGCCACTGCTCCCAGGATTTACAATTGGCAAAATCAGCCAGAAATCTGAGTTCAGCAGGGTGGCCTTGCGTTTTTTAAATTAGGCTTCTGTCCGGCTAGATTTCTCTGCAAGTCCTTGCATTCAGCTCTGGGCAGCAGACAAATAGAAATTTACACTCAGGTGTCAATTCCAGCCTCTGCCCACCCACTGCCTTTGTCTGAGGGGTATTACACCGTGAGAGTTGGTGCACCACTTATGAAAGTTCTCTGTGTTTCACCTGTGGCTGCTGTCCCAAACCTCTGTTTGCCCAGAGATGGGGCTGGAATGGCCTCAGTTTGCAACTCACGATGCCACTATTGCTGTATTGGCATTCCCTGAGCCAAAGTTCCTCTCCTCATGCCTGTACCACAGTCAGCACAGAACAGCACCAGCCCTTTCCTCCTCTCTTTCTCCCAAGGAGATGCCCAAGAATCTTGATTCCATAGGTAACAAACCTCCAGACCTCGGAGAGAGTGGGTGGGGACTCCTTGGAATTCAATGTTGTAGGTGGGGAATATATACAGTTTCACAGTTTTATGCCTGGCCAGAGGGTGCCACGGCACGCCAGCAGGGGTAGGAGGTCCAGTTTTTCAGGGGTCTCTCCAGTGGGATAGGGGAGGAATTTGAACTCTGCTCGCTTGTTTGCATGGAGTAAACTGTGAGCCCTTGTTGTGGGGGAAGGGGACTCTTGTCCGCTTGGTGGTGGATTTTGTATCTTTTGTTTGTATTTTTGAGGTCACAGCTCTCCTCAGGAAGGTTGAAGTGTGTTCTTCAATCTTCTCTCTTGGCTCTGCTCCAAACCATCAGCTAACTTGCTAAACTTCTGTCCTTTAAGACTCCTTCTGGATGAGAGCTTCTGTAAAAAGCTGGCTGCAGTCCGCCATCTTTGCTCCGCCCCCGCTTGTGGAACTTCTTTCTTGGCTCAGCTCCCTATCCTTGACTTCACAGAGTCTGATTCCATCCAGTTTTTCTTCCTCTTCTCAGGAGCCTCTGACGAGGGTCGCTAACAGTCAGCCATCTTCCCAGAATTCCATAATTACCACTTTTGAAAAGGTCAGAGTTTAGTAGAGAGATATTCTCATATATAATCTAATCTCTAGTATGAGCAAAGCTAGAATAGAAATCTATACAGCAGGTTGTGGGATCACAGAATGAGTAGGGCTGAAATAAAGAAAAGATTATACAGAGAATATATCATGTGAGCTAGAACTTGAAGAATGGATGAGAGTTAACTATGTAGAGAAAGGAAGGGGAACATTCTGCAACATTTTTGAAGACAAAGAGGTATGAAAGATTTTTGAAATTTGAGAAAGACAGCTTGTCAGATATGGGTTGGTTAGGGAATAGGATGTATGTGGAAGTGGTGAATCAACTTCTTGATATTCTTGCTATGGTGAGATTCTATCTAAAACAAAGAAATCCAACAAGCCTGACAATTGCCAATAACGTGAACTGGCTTCCACTGCTGACTGCAGACTGTGTGTGTCCTTGCCACTATAAATCTGGTTATTAAAATACCTCAATCATCTATCCATCTCTTGAGGGTTATGAAAGCCACAGTGAATTGGAATTAGACAACAGGACAGCTTCTTGAGGACTTCAAGCTAATCATAGCTATCAACACAAGAGGATAGACATCTCATTATCTTGGCCTCCTGCAGGCAGCACTTCTAAAAATGGAATGATTGGTATGGAGGTCTTTGGTAGAATCTATGCCCAGATTTGCCTGCCATGAGATCTTAATGCTGAGAGACCACAAAGGGTGCCTCATGTACCAGCCACCTGGCCAGCATCAGCTACCCATGTATTTTCACTGCATCATCCTCAAGCAAATGATCAGGGTGGAAAATGGTAGCATAGTCTTGGGAATTTAATAAAAGCTCTCTATAGCTTGATTAAGGTTGTCCTGAAATGGGCTACTAGATGCTGGCTATGAAGACTTGTCAAACCATTAACATATCACTTAATATGTCATTCCATATTTAACAATAAAAATCTATCTTACATAGATGGGATGAAATTTCAAGACTTACCTTTGCTATCTTTACTCAAGGTTTCATAAAGACATACATATGAAAAAAAAAGGCAGACGTATGGAAGAATGCATTTTAGAAGCAGTATTAACTTATCTTTATTCACTTTTAACAAGATGGTTTGGGATCCCCACTAGCTATGCAGGTCACATAAAACCCATCAATCTTAGTCCCCTCATCTATAAAGTGGAGGAAGATGTGTTCTACACTACAGGATGGCCTTGAGAATACTTAAGAAGCTTGGCACATTTTTGCAAATGAAAGTTACCTTCTGGTTTCCTCTCTACCATCCCTACATCTGGAAAAGCAGCACAGCATGTTCTGATCTGGTGTTTACCAAATCTTGACTAAACACAGATTTAAAATAACTAAACATTTTATTCTATGATTTTTGTGCCCAATATTATAAGGATTCCCTGTCCTGGTCTCCCTCCAGATTTAAAGACAGATTTAGTCACTCCTGCCCATGTGTGCTGCTTCAGCAGCAGATTTCTCCCTGGGAAATGTGGCCCATAAGTACTTCCTATTGTGATAGAGAAGACAGAGAAAGTTTCACCCACATCTTAATCCTAAGGAATGAGCCTATTTTCTTCTTTTTTGATGTGCTGGCTTACAGCCCCACATTTTCCATGGGAAAGCAGACAGCAGACAATCTGAGATAGTATCTGTTTCAGAGCAGCAAAATGGATACCTGTCTTACTTTTCGGATGATTAACCTCACTAGGCAGATTGTCATCACAATCAGGCTGATGTAATGCCTGATATGATTGATATAAGGGCTTCTAGGAAGAGTTCTTCATGCAAAGTACTGCTCTCCCTTCCCTCCTTTCCTTTCTACCCCAAAAGGTTAAAAAAAATAAATCTGCCTTCTCCAAGGGACCTCTTTAGACTTGGAACATATTTCTAAGTCTCCAATCAAGGAAGACTATGTAAAGACTAAAAAAACATTGAAAGTCCTTTATGTGAGAAAATAAGTTTAAAATACTGTTTTCCAAAGGAGAAAAATCCAATGCCAGTTTCAAATGCTCCTTTGTGCCAGACAGTGGCTACAACTACAGGAAGAATCTAACACAGAAATTGTCAGGTCAGCTTAGGGCCTAAATTCGGGTTCCATTAATTTGTGTCTCCTTCTTCTATGAGGACACAAACTAGAATCCTTTTTTTGTGTGTGCTTAATACTCATTTTATTTTATTTATTTTTTAGTTATTGTGTCAAGACATTTATATTCTACATTTAGAAAGATTCACATGTACACTTGTAAGATTGACCATAGGTGTGGTCCCACCAATCATCCTCCCTCCACCCATCCTTCCTCCACCCATCCTCCCCCCTTTCCTCCCCTCCCTCTCCCCCTTCTTCATATTATTGGGCTATAGTTGGGCTATAGCTTTCATATGAAAGCTATAAATTAGTTTTATAGTAGGGCTGAGTGCAAACTAGAATCTTGATACTTGATTATCCCTAGCTGTACTTTCAAGGCTGTCAACTCACTCTCCACCTCTTACATAGCTGACCCATGACAGCACACACAGTAACACACCTTCACATATATAATTACATATCTCCCAGAGTATAGAGGAGAGACAGGAAACTCCTCAGAGATGGAGTATTCTGGGAGAAAAGATTACACAATGGAGAATAGAGGACAGAGAAAAGAGAAATAATTCCTAGACTAGTAGTTCTTGGTTAATTCTTCCTCTGGGTTATTTAAAGGACTCAAATGACAGGTGCTTCTTCTTTAATGACCCTGAAGTCTCTATCTTAAATTGCTTCCTGCCTCAATTCATGGCAACTCTGCAGAGGGTTGTGACCTCACTGCCATAGAGGATGTTTGGAGAATCAAAATGGCATCCTTCCTTAAGACAATTACTCTCCCAAAATCAGTGGAGGAGACATAGAAGGAGCTTAAAGGATTGTTACTGTTACATTGGTTTTTATTTATTTATTTATTTATTTTACATTGGGTTTTAACGTCATGATTTGTAGCTTATACAGGTAATAACTGAAAAAAACCCATCCTTCTGCAAAACAAATTTTTATTGGACTAACTCCAGTTTCCAGTTGGTGTGCCTTCTACATAAAGGTATCTAATACCTAACCCTGAGCTGTCTAATACAGTAGCCACCCACTAGTCATGTGTGACTCTTGAGCACTTAACATGTCACTAGCCAAAACTGATATGAGCTTGTAAGTTTAATATACACAGAAGATTTCAAAGACTTAATATTAAAAAGGAATATAAAATATCTCATTAATAACTTTTATATTAATTACTTGTTTAAATGTTAATTTTTAGATATATTAAGTTAAAATGTATACTATTAATATTTATAGCCTCTGTTTCTTTTTACTTTTTTTTAATGTGACTCCTTAAAAACTTAAAACAGCACATATGTAGCTCTCATTATGTATCTCTATTGACCTGTGCTGGCTTAGCACACTTTGACTGTTACACAGCTAGCATTCTTATAAATCTCTGTTGAATAAACAGAAGAATCAAAAAAGCACAAGAACCTTAAGAGAGGTATGAAGAAATGGTTGATCAACCCCAGGTTTAACTCAATCTCTTTCCATTTCATAAGTCTCCAAGCCCAAGAGGGGTATCTTGTGTTGCTGAGGCTCCTAATTTAACCTTTTAAAGCCTCTTTTATTAATATTAAGTGTATTCTACATTTTGAAGGAATATTCTTAAAGAGAAAGGTTATATACACATGGCCGTAACTCATCTGATATAAAGTAAGCATTTTCTTGGGAGCATCTAAAGTACTGAACACAACTATAGCCCAGAATTAAGGGGGGAAGAGAAAGGTAAGGGGAGAGGAAGGGAGGCTGGGTGGAGGGAGGGTAATTGTTGGGACCTCACCTATGGTGGATATTGCAAGAGTACATGTCAAATCTATTAAGAGTAGAGTATAAATGTCTTAACACAAAAATTAAGTGAGGTGAAGGCTATGTTAACCAGTTTGATGTAAGCACTCCAAACTGTATATAAAATCAGCACATTGTACCCCATAAATGCATTAATGTACATCGTTATGATTTAATAAAAAATAAAATAAAAAGAAATACTTCAGGAGCTGGGTCTAATGGAGTTCATAAAACCAGTGCTTTGTATTTCATTCATCTTCTGGAACTAAATAAGATACTTCCATCCCAGAGAAATTGCTGACACATTTTGGAAAAAGAGAGGGTGAAGTTATTTAATGCCCCATGGTTATAGGGAATGGGGGAAATGATCTAAGAAAATATAAGTGTTGTTCATATGACATTTCAACAGAGAAAGAGTCCCCTTTCCCTTCAGAGTGTCTAAGTGTCTGATATACAAAAGAGCTTGAAACTTAAAAAATGCTCTCTAAGTCAATGAATGGACAGTAACATAGAAAAGGAGGCAGTGTAGTACAGAGAAACAAATATAGAATTCATAGTTGAGGAAAATTGAATTTGATTACTTGCTTCCTCATACTAGCTGTGCAGCTCTGGAAAACCTACTTAAGTTCTCTAGGCTAACTGGGGCTAAGTATCTATTTCATAAGGATATTAATTTCATAAATATTTAATATGTTAATGCATATAAAGCACTTATCCCTGTATCTGGTACATAGTGAACACTCAACAATTGATAGCTATTCTACTTAAAGACAGTGAAGAGGACTTCCCAAAACAATGTTACCCATCCTATCACTCAAGTGACAGCTTTTGTCTTTATATAATTGCTAAGGAGATACTTTGCAGTGAAAAAGATGTTTCAGTTTTGGTCCCTCATGGATCTTTGAGGAGAGGTTTGGGTTTAAGTAGTAGCCAGGCCTAAGAAAGAGCTACAGAACTGTCTTAGGTAGTGTTTTAGACAAGAGGAATACAACAATAAACAAAACAAAGAATCCTACCCTTATAGAGTTTTCTTTCTAGTAAAAATAAGTTATAGAATTGTTTTTATTTTTTCTTTCTTTCTTTTTTTCTTTTTCTTTTTTTTTTTTGAGACAGAGTCTCACTCTGTTGCCCAGGCTAGAGTGCCATGGAGTCATAGCTCACAGCAACCTCAAACTCCTGGGCTCAAGAGATCTGCTTGCCTTGGCCTCCCAAGTAGCTGGGGCTATAGGTGCCCACCACAACACCCAACTAATTTTTAGTAGAGACAGAGTCTTTCTCTTGCTTGGGCTGGTCTTGAACTCCTGAGCTCAAGCAATCCACCTGCCTCAGCCTCCCAGAGCTAGGATTATAGGCATGAGCTACCACACCTGGCCCATGTACTTGTTTTCAAAAGCTGGCTCTAATCATTTATATTCCCTAACTTGATTTATCAAACAGTGTCTCCAGAGACAGCGTTGACCCTTGACCCTCTAATGAACAATCATAGGCTTTGCTTGAAGCTTATAAGGAATGTGTTGCTCCAACATCTCTACACAGAAAAGTCAAGAATTTCTAGACAATCAGTGTAGTCCCCTTTTGGGCTCAAGTCAATCAAAAGCTTTGCAGGTTCTCTCCCCATGCCACACATCACTCTTCACTGTCATTCTGTTTGCTGCCCACAGAGAGATTATACTGGTATCTTCTAGCATAGTGCTACAAACAATGTGCTTATGCTAAACCCTTGAAGGTAAATGATATCCAGAGCATTATCGCCAGAAAAGTATATTCTCCCATTATTTGCATTATCAGCTTTGTGCCAGAAGGTACTATGGTGCAATGAAAGTTAGCATGGGCTTTGGCAACAAAATGGTTAGGATTCAAATCCTATATCTGTAGTGTAGGTCATTTCAAGCAGACCATTTTGACCTTCTGAGCCTTCATCTTCTCATTTATGAAATGGGTATCTCCCTTACAAGGTTATGAGAACAAATACTTAAAGTGCACAGTGCCTGGCATAGAATGGATATTCTAGAAACATTAGTTCTCTTCTATCCAAATTTATTGCAACCAAGTTGGGTGATATTTTAGAGAGAGCATGAAAGTTGTTCTTGCTGAGATTAGGACTAAGAAATTGCTTCTTAGTAGAGGGCTCACACTAGCTAGATTCCTAGTTCCATATTCAGTAATATCAATCATGTTAGTAACCCAAAACATAGTAGGAATATATCCATTGTAGAAAACATAAATGTTACAAAATCAGTTTTGATTTATTTATTGTTTTCCTGTAGAGCAACTTTACAAGCACCCCACTGGCTTAAACCTCAAGACACATGGACAACTTATGGACAAAGAGAAGGCAATTACCTTTTGAACTAACGACCTTTCTATAGGCTGGGCAAAAATTGTCATGAAATGTACTCAATAAATCACAGAATTCTTTATGTGGCACATTAAAAATTCATATTTCTTTAATGTGAAACTTACCAAATGTAGAATATAAATGTCTTAACACAATAACTAAGAAAATTCCATGAAGGTTATGTTAACCAGTTTGATGAAAATATTTCAAATTGTATATAAAACCAGCACATTGTACCCCATGACTGCATTAATGTACACAGAGACAATTTAATTAAAAACATACATATTGCTCCCTAAATATAAAGATCAGCAGCATATGCCAGCACAACTATCACTGCAAGGCCAAGTACACAGTAGGTACTCA
The DNA here is from genome assembly GCA_963575145.1 of Galago senegalensis. Lineage (NCBI taxonomy): Eukaryota > Metazoa > Chordata > Mammalia > Primates > Galagidae > Galago > Galago senegalensis. Next base: position 680 of record CAUYTI010024436.1, on the reverse strand, counting down.
ATAAACATCTGTCATGTACATAAATGATCCCAGACAAAATTATTTGCCACTTTTATCAAAGAAATAGAAGCAGGCTCAGCGCCTATAGCTCAACTGGTTAAGGCGCCAGCCACGTACATCTAAGGTGGCGGGTTCAAATCCCCAGCCCAGACCTGCCAAACAACAATGATGGCTGCAACCAAAATATAGCCGGGCATTGTGGCGGGCGCCTGTGGTCCCAGCTACTTGGGAGGCGGAGGCAAGAGACTCACTTGAGCCCAGGAGTTGGAGGTTGCTGTGAGCTGTAATGCCAGGGCACTCTACCCAGGGGGACAGCTTGAGACTCTGTCTCAAAAAAAAAAAAAACAACCAAGCTAATCAAGGACATAATTCCCTTCAAAGAAGCTTCAAAGAAAATGAAATACCAAGGAACATACCTAACAAAAGAGGTGAAGAACCTCTACAAAGAAAATTACGAGGCTTGGCGCCTGTGGCTCAAGTGGCTAAGGCGCCAGCCACATACACCTAAGGTGGCGGGTTCGAATCCCCAGCCCAGCCCACCAAACAACAATGATGGCTGCAACCAAAAAAATGGCCGGGCGTTGTGGTGGGCGCCTGTAGTCCCAGCTACTTGGGAGGCTGAGGCAGGAGACTCGCTTGAGCCTAGGAGTTGGAGGTTACTGTGAGCATGCCATGGCACT
>CAUYTI010024434.1:0-18715 GCA_963575145.1 Galago senegalensis | reverse complement strand
TCTACTTCCTTGAAATTCAGGTATTCTCCTTCCTAATTAGGCTACACCACCTCTAGCCCTGGTTAAGAAATCCTCTACCCTTTACCTGTACCAATCCAAATCCTCCTTTACTAGTGAAATCATCAACCACCAATCAGGAGTACCCGTATCCCAACCCTACCCCTTTTTGCCTTCTGTACCCCATAAAAACCTTACACACCCCAGGTTCGGGGCTCGTCCCAGGCTTGCATGCCAGGAGAGTCCAGATCTGGATCTGAATAAAGCCTCACCTCATGCCTTTTACATTGGAGTGTGTCTCTGATTCATCTGTTGGGGCTGTTTGGGAGAATTTTTGTACCTAACAGTGGGAATCAGACAACAGCTAAAGCCATTCTGAACTGTGCAGTGTACTGTGCTGGGTCTGTATTGGGCTAGGGAGGGAGTGGTCTGATTTGTGGCTTCCCTGAATTGTACCCTGAAACTTGAACCCAAGCACATCAACCCTATAGCACGATGGAATCTGAGCACAGGAATTGACTGCAATGCAGCAGGCTGGGACTTGAGAGGCTTTGGTCCATTGATTCCAGAGGTCTTGGGTGGGGTATGCAGATCAATAGGGTTGCTGGGCCACTGGAGTCAACCTCTGCCTACCTCATCTGCCATCTGTGGGGCCCCTGTGCCTATAAAGCAGCCTGCTGTTTGCTTGGCCCTGCTTCTACCCTCCAGGCCCCAAATGTCTCCTGTCTACTTAGTCCTGACCATACTCTCCAGATTGGATCAGCCTGGTCATATGCACTGTCCTGCTTCTGGGTCAGAAGTCCTACTGAGAAACTCTGCTTCCAGCTTCTCCTCAATCCTGGCTGGGAGGATCTCATGCTGGGGTGCAGCAGGCTCTGAATGGGTTGTGCGGAACTCTGCAGTCCCTGGGCTGTTGGATGTGACCTCTGCCTGCCTCACCTTTCATTCATGGGTCCCCTGTAACTATAAAGCATCCTGCCACTTGCTCACTGGGCTCTGCCTTCTAGGCCCCAACTGCCTTCTGTCTGCTTGGCCCTGACTCCACTCTATAGGTAGATTACCACACCAGGAACCCCCCAGATTTAAGCCACTAGTATACTCATACCTGTTTTGAGCAAATACTGAGAACCCAGGAACCCATGACATTGCTATCCAGCTTCTGCTGTTCCATCTGTGGGGAAACCCTGGGTAGACTAATCCCCACAACATGAGCCTCACTGAAGAGGACTTCAACTAGTTTCCAATTCAAACATCCTACAACTACGTGGTGACCCAAAACCCAACCCAAACAGCATCCAGCACAGGCCTAAGCAGAGGTAATAACAGGTGAACAGAACAGATCTGGACAGTTATGTTATAGGCTTCCAGTACATACACCCCTCCTCTGCCACATCGGGGTAGGGGAGAAAAAAACCATGTATTGACCTCCCATCACTCCAATCAAGAAGGAGGGTTCCCAGCTAGAAATAGGAATCCTGTAAACCTATTAACTCTGAATTGAGAAAAGAGGTCCCAGATGAGAAGAAACCAGCAAAAGAACACTGGCAGCATGAAGAATCCAAACAGGGATCACAATAGAGCAAGGAGCTCCAATTGTAAGGAAATCGTTATTCAAATCTATGAAATGCAGCAAAAGCAGTCCTGAGAGGAAACTCAGAGCCTTAAATATCTACATTAAAAAGACAAAAAGATCACCAATCAACAATCTAATGAATGATCTCAAGAAATTTGAAAAGGAAGAGCAATCCAACATCAAACCTAGCAGTAGAACAGAAATAACTAAAGTCAGGGAAGAAATAAATGAAATTGATAACAAACATTGCATAAAAGATTAGACCTTTGAAATAAAACATTAGATCTTTGAAAAACTAAACAAAATCAATAGACTCCTCACCAGATTTCCCAGAAATAGAAAAGGACAGTAATATGCTCAATCAGAAATAAACAAGAAGATATCACAATTGATAAGAAAGAAATACAAAATTTCATCTGAATATTATAAAATCTTTATGCATATAAACTTGAAAATGTGGAGGACATGGACAAATTCTTGGAAACACAAAAGCTCAGTAGGCTTCATCAGGAAGAAATACAACTCTAATAATAGGCAATAAACTGGAAGCAGAAATAAAAAAGGCTTTCAACACAGAAAAATCCTGGACCAGATGGTTTCATAGACGAATTTTACCATAAACTATAGTGAAGAATTGGTATCCCTACCATAGAAATTATTACATAACTTTAGGAAGGAAGGAATCTTCCCCTAACTCATTGCATCCTATACATCTGATAAAGAGCTAATGACCAGAATCTACAAGGAAATGAACAAAATCATACAATTAAAAAAAATAACCCCCCCAAATGAGAAAGATATGACTAGAAGCTTTTCAAAAGAAGATAGACTAATGGCCAATAAGCATATGAAAAAATGTTCAGAATGTCTAATCATTGTGGAAGTACGAATCAAAACCACAGTGAGATATTACCTAACTCCAATGAGAATGGTTTTTATCAAAAAGTCCTGAAACAACAGGTGCTGGCATAGATGTTGAGGGAAAGGAACACTTACACACTGCTGATGAGACTGCAAACTAGTCCAATGTCCACGGAAAGTTGTATGACAATAACCTCAAAGATTTAAAAGTAAATCTACCATTTGATCCAGCAATATCACCGTTGGGTATTTACTCAAAGGAAAAAAGAAAGCTATTTTATCAAAAAGACACTTGCACTCAAATGTTTATTGTGGCACAATTCACAGTTGCTAAGATGTGATACCAGCCCAATTGCCCATCAATACATGAATGAATTAATAAAATGTGATATATGTATTTTGTGGAGTACTACTCAGCCATAAAAAATGGTGAACTAATACCTTTTGTAGCAACCTGGATGGACTTGGAAACCATTTTTCTAAGTGAAGTATAAGAATGGCAAAATAAATACCACATTATTACTGTTGTTGTAATATGCTTTGTTTTTATTAGTTCCATTAAATTGGAACTAATTAATCAACATTCATGCACACATATGAAAGTGAAACTAAACAGAAACCAAGAGAGGAGGGAGGAAAAGAAGGAACAGGTAAAATTGCACCAGTCAATCACGCCAGGACACACTATCTGGGTGGCACTTAACACTTATAACTTTGTCTCAATCCGTGCAAAAGCAATTCATGCAGCCAAAACATTTGCAGCCCTGTAATATCTGAAAAACATTCACATACGCATGCATGTGCACACACATAAACCAAACAGTATCTCACAACTCTCCTGCTCAAAAATAAGCAGGAAATTTTTACCTTTCTAAGATAAAGGGTAAAAGTAAAATGCAAATTATCTATTGCCAAGAGTGCAAGTAGGGCACCCAATCTGAAAGCTGGAGTTCTCCTTGACCTGGTTTTGGTTTTGCAAAGCAAAGGAAACAGCTGAATCAGGAAACCCACAAAGAAGTATTCGCTGCACTCTGTCCAAGGAGAAGGAATACACTCTGTACTGTCAAACCTGCATGTAGACAGTGAGAAATAAAAGCTAACACATTTCACACTCAAAAGTCTGCATCATCCCACTGGCCTGAAATAAGGCTGTGACTTTTCTGTAATAAGGAGTTTCTGTAAACATCAATGACAACAACAAAAACAAATTGAATACCAACCTCCTCCAAACATGAGTAATAAGAAAGGATCAAACTAGGATCCATTTAAGTGTATATAGAAAGGAGAGTAAAAACAGAAATAGCAAATAACCAACAAAGAAATCTCACATGTTCTCCCAGCATCGTTTATTGAATAAGGATTCTTTTTGCCAGTGTGTGCTTTTGTTTGGTTTATCCAAGATCAAATGGATATAAGAGACTGGATTCATCTCTTGCTTTCTATTTGGTTCCATGTGTCTATGTCTCCAATTTTGTGCCAATACCATGCTGTTTTGATCACTGTGGACTTATAATGTAATCTAAAGTCTGGTAAAGTGATGTCTCTGGCTTTGTTTTTATTACTAAAATTTACCTTGGCTATATGGGTTTTCTTCTGATTCAATACAAAATATAGAATTATATTTTCCAATAATCCAAAATTATATCATTTCAACATCCAATCATAATAAAAATTTATGAATAAAATATTTTATATAACGTTTATGGTAAGTGCTTGAAATCTAGTGTGTATTTTCCATGTATAGCACATCTTAATATGGACTAGCTATGTTGTGAATGCTCAGTAGCCACATGTAGCTAATAGCTACTATATTGGACAGTGCATGCATGTTTAAGGTCCAAATGAAACTGTGCTTGTAGTTGCCTTATAATAATACATTAAGAGTTTCAACTTAGCATAATGTTCTTACCCATCCTTTAGTAAATATTATAGTGTACATGGTAGTCACTTTGGAGAACTCCCTGGCATATAGTCAGGCTCCAAAACATGGGGATTCGGGAATATGAATTTGTTTGGAGTTTAAATTTATAATGCCTCATAATTATTTGGGCTGCTTTAGACAGATTTTGTCTCCAATTACTGTGGTACTGCATATTCCTGAGATTAAATAGTACATTAGAAATAAACCAAAAGAAACAGAACAAATTTGTATGTTGTATTTGTTTTTAATATTTCAAACAGTGAAGTAAAGTATAAACTATAATATTTAATACTTTTGTTGGTAATGAAAATTTTAATTCATACATGAAATATTTTAGTGTATTTGAATAACATTATTGTTTTAGTTGGTTTGGGTATAATAGAATACCGTAGATAGGTAGCTTATGAACAACAGAAATTTATTTCTTACTGTTCCAGAGGCTAGAAAGTCCAAGATCCAGGCATCAGCAGATTCAGTGTCTGATGAAGGCCTGTTTCCTGATTCACAGATAATACCTTCTTGCTGCACCCCCACTCAGTGAAGGGGCAAACAAGCTCTTTCAAGACTCTTTTATAAAGGCCTAATTTAATTCATGGGAGCTCTGCTTTCATGATCTAGTCACTTCCCAAAGGCCCCATCTCCTAACATCATCACAATGGGGGTTAGGATTCAACATATCAATTTTGGGAGGATACAAACATTCAGGCTATAGCAATTATTAAAGTTGACATGTATTCTTTTTAATCATTAATTTTTCCTTTTTTAGCTACATAAAAATCAAGAAAATAGTATTTACTATGTTTTCTCATATAGAGATGGATGTGCTAAAAAGTGATCTACAGTGGATGTTAGATTCAGTAGGTAGGTCATTGGTTTGACCAGAGAACACTTTACACATTTTTCCTCATCACCCCATATATATCACTTAAATATATATATTATTATATATATATATTATGTATAAAATATATATTTTATATATATATATATATATATAAATACAAATATATAATACAAACAATACTGTGACTTCCAGCCACACAGTTTAAAGTAGTTCCAATCATGGACTGTGTCCTAGTCCACACAGAAAAGTTCTTGTTATTGCTTCCTGAAGTAAAACATCTCAAAGCCTCTGCGAATATTACTTTTGGTGAATTCATCCCATCTACTGGAGTCATGACAACATTCATTCCCACATAGTCAAGATTTAATCAGAGCAAAGGAATGTAACTCAGTGCCTAGTAGAAACAGTACAATCTCAGTGCAAATGTGTTTAAGTAATTAATCCCAGCCTAGAGAATTATTGTACTGAAACTAAGAAACTTAGAAATAAATTAAGCCAATTGTACCTCCTGTGACTTGAAGGGCAAATACCACTTTATGAACGAGACATTTGACATTAGACATTCTAATTAAGTGCACTTGGATACCTTACAGGATGAATATTTGAGGCATAAGCCCAAAGAGTATATAATGAAAACCTGCTATAACATGGTTAATTTATGTGATGGGTGTCATTCTTATCCTATACCTATATTAATATGGAGAAGTTTCTGCTGCATGCCTGACTGAATAAGCATATTCCCTCTAGAGCATACAAAGAGAACCCATATACTTCCCAGGGGAAGTTCCTTCTATTTCTGAACTATTTCTTGGCTTACAATAAATACAGGCTTTATTTTGTTCGTGTATATATCTGACCTTACTAGTTTATTTTTTTAAAATTAATTTTCCTGCACCATCATTTATTGTGTAATATATGTCAATCTCCAGTAGTATTTATTATAATCTCTAACAGATATCTTTATATAGATCTTTCTCTTTCAAAATTGTTAAAACCATAAAAAGCATCAGGATGTAGCTACTCATCTCACATCATAAATCTTATTTTTTATTCCTATGTAGTTAGAATTCCAAACTATTTTAGGTGGTGGTTTGGTATTTGAAACGATTACCCATTCTTTACACATGGCTATTGTATCGAGCATGGTCTTTAAATAGACAAGTTATCAATAGGTGCAACCTCTAAATGCATGAAGAACTTGTGACATGACTCCCTTCTTTGGATCGGTGATCTTGTGATCTTTCGGATGCTACGCTCCTCATCCAGAAAAAAATTGTTCAATTGCAAAAGGCCCTTGGGCATAACATGACATTTAAAATGTATAGAGTATGCATTTTATGTTTATTTCTCATGTATTTACCCTGGTTAAAAACTAATATGCAGTCTAAAACATCCAAATAAATGATTTAACATATTTTATACAACACATGTTCAAGTAATTAATTTTCTCATGGAAATGTCATACCATTTAGCTCACAGTTATGAGCCAAATATTTGTGCAGTAGTTTGTAGTGAATATATGCATAATCACAGATTGCCCTATTTTCTTTGTACGTAAATATAATTTAAAGGGACAGAATTAGGGTGCAGCAGACTTCACATTATTTAATGCTTGATGCATACATGGTAGGCTTTCAATAGCTGTTTGTTGGATGAAAAAAATAAATGACTGACCAGGTTGGCACATTTTACCACATTTTATGAATTCAAGTTTTTGGTTAGTATTACTTGAGTCTTATACTTAACACAACAACCTGTATGGGATATGCTTTGAAAATACTTGATTGCCAAAGAATGCAGCAAAAATCATTCAGGATATATTAGAGCAAAAGATATAAAAGCAAATTTATATATATCAAGTAGGGTATGCCTGTGTCCGTCAGGTTATTTCCAGTAGCTGGTAACAGAAATAAGGCTCAAACTGCCTTAAAAATAAGGAAATCCATTACAGGTTGAGTATCCTTAATATCTGAAATCTGAAATTCTCCAAAATGTGAAACTTTTTGAGCACTGAATGATACCATTAGTGGAAAACTCCACACATAAGCACTTAACACAAATTTTGTTTTATGCACAAAGTTGCTGTGGGTTCAGTTCTAGATGATCACAATAAAGCAAATATTGCAATAAAACGAGTCATACAAATTCTTTTGTTTCTGAATATATATAGAAGTTGTGTTTAGGGACCACACCTATGGAGCATATGACAAGGGTACAAGTCAAATCTGTGAAGTATAGAACATAGATGTTTTGGCACAATAATCAAGTAAATGAGGTGAAAGCTATGATGATTGGTTTAATGTACCCATGTCAGATTGCATTAAAAAAATCAGTACATTGTACCCCACATATGCATGAATGTATTCATGATCGATGTGTATTTGACTTAACAAAATAAAAAAAAAACAAGTTGTGTTTATACCATAGAATAGTCTATTAAATGCACCACACCATTATGTATTTAAAACGTCAATATCTTAATTAAAAATACTTTACAGGTTAAAAAAAAGGCTAATGATCATTTGAACCTTCAGTGAGTTGTAATATTGCTTCTGCTGGAGGGTCTTGCCTCTACGTTGGTGGTTGCTGCCTGATCAGGGTGGTAGCTGTTGAAGGTTAGAGTGGCTGTGGCAATTGCTTAAAATAAGACAGCAATGAAGTTTGTCACATTTATTGACTCTTTCTTTTTTTTTATTAAATCTTAAGTGTATACATTAATGCATTTATGGGGTACAATGTGCTGATTTTATAAACAATTTGGAATGCTTACATCAAACTGGTTAACAGAGCCTTAATATTTCTCTACAGCATGCAATGCTGTTTGATAGCATTTTACCCACAGTATAATTTCTTTCAAAATTGGAATCAATCCTCTCCAACCCTGCTGCTGCTTTATCAACCAAGTTTATGTAATATTCTAAATCTCTCATTGTCGTTTCCATAATGTTCATAGCATCCACACCACTAGTAGATTCTAGCTCAAGAAATCACTTTCTTTGCTTATCCATAAGAAGCAACTCCTCATCTGTTCAGGTTTTATCAAGAGATTGTAGAAATTCAGTCACATCTTCAGGCTCCAATCCTAATTCTAGTTCTCTTGCTATTTCACCACATCTATAGTTACTTCCTCCACTGAAGTCTTGAACACCTGAAAGTCATCCATGAGGGTTGAAATCAACTTCTTCCAAACTCAAGTTACTGTTGGCATTTTGACCTCCTTCCATCAATCACAAATGTTCTTAATGGTATCTAAAATAGAATGATGAATCCTTTCAATTTGTTTTGCCCAGATCCATCAGAGAATTGCAAGCTATGGCAGCTATAGCCTTATGAAACGTATTTCTTAGACAATACAATTTGAAAGTTAAAATAACTCCTTGATTCGTGGGCTGAGGAATGGATGTTGTGTTAGCAAAAATAAAACCATTAATCTCCTTGTACATCTCCATCAGAGCTCTTTGGTAACCAGGCACATTGTCAATGAGCAGTAACATTGTTAAAGAAATCTCTGCCCCCCCCCCCCAGCAGTTGTTTTCAACCCTGGGCTTAAAATATTCACTAAGACATGCTCTAAACAGATGTGCTGCCATCCAGGCTTTGTTGTTCCATTTATAGAGCATAGGCAGAGTGGATTTAGCATAATTTTTAAGAGTCCTAAAATTTTCAGAGTGGTAAATGAGCATTAGCTTCAACTTAAAGTCATCAGCTGCCTTAGCCCCTAGCAAGAGTATTAGCCTATCATTTGAAGCTTTGAAACCAAGTGTTGACTTCTCTGTAGGTAGGAAAGTCCTAGTTGACATTTTCTTCCATTAAAAGGCTGTTTCATCTACACTACAAATAAGTTGTTTAGTAGTTACTTTCATAAGTGATGTTAGCTATACATTCTGGACAACCTGCTGCAGATTCTACATCAGCACTTTCTGATTCACCTTGCACTTTGATTTTTGAAGACATCTTTCCTTAAACCTCACGGGCCAACCTCTATTAACTTCTAACTTTTCTTCTGCAGCTTCCTCACTTCTCTCAGCCATCAAAACATTAAAGAGAGTTAAGGTCTTGCTATGAATTAGGCTTTGACTTAAAAGAATGCTGTGGTTGGTTTGATCTTCTATCTAGACCACTCAAACTTTTTCCATATCAGCAATAGGACTGTTTTGCTTTCTTATCACTCATGTGTTCACTGGAGTAGCATTTTCAATTTCCTTTAAGAACTTTTCCTTTGCATTCACAATTTAGCTAACTGTTTGGCATGAGAGGCTTAGCTTTTGTCCTATCTTGGCTTTCCACATGTCTTCCTCACTAAGCTTAATCATTTCTAGCTTTTGAGTTAAAGTAAGAAACTTGCAACCCTTTCTTTCACTTCACTTCAACACTTGAAGTCCATTATAGGGTTATTCATTGACTATTTCAATATTGATGTGTCTATGAGAACAGGGAGGCTCTAGGAGAGGGAGAGATATTGTGGAATGGCCAAGTTATTGATCACTTTCCCCTTGATTGGTATTTATCAAAACCTTATTATGCTTTAGTTTATTTTTTTACCCACTACCTAGTCTTTCTCTTTCATTTCAAGAGTGATCTTTGTCTTCTTTATGTCATCTCTTCAAAGAAAAAAAATCTAAGAATTACCAAAACAAACTTTTTATCATTTCCTATGGATTTTGAGCCTCTTCAACTAAACTAGATCTGGAAAAAATGTGAAAGCCCTTCCATCCTCTTCAATGCTTATCGAAAATAATGTGGGTCTATTAGTTGTATTCTGTAGTAATCTCATCTATTCCCTGGTTATTTAAGTAAAATTACTTAGACAAATGACTTGGATAGAAAACTCTGTGCCTATATGCTGGATGTCATGATTGACCACATCTAGTATAAGAGACAAAGAAGCAGTGGGCTGGCCCTCTGAAGGGCAGGCTTACAGGACTCTGACTGCTTGGACAAAGGAACAGAAACCAAATGAAAGCTCTGCTTAACCAAATAGAGGAACTTTGGGAAGCAAACAAAGCAGGTTCCTAAGATAAGTTCACTTTTTGTCCAACCTAGCACAACCTTTTGGATGACTATAATAAACACATACATACAGCTTGTGATTTATTGAAAGAAATATTGCCTTTTATTTAAGGTCTTATTTTACATAAAATTCAGGACCAAACATTAAGGAAAGGAAAATTACTTGAAATAAAAAGAGTAGTGATATTATTTTTTAATGTTTTTTAACTCCTACATCTTTACCCATGCATATTGCTATATAAAGTTTTTCTTATTAAAAATGAGGTCATTATTTTGTTGTTGTTGTTATTGTTTTGGTCCAGAATTAAAGTTTCTATTATTGTTATTTTGTAGAAATTTTCTATGAAATATAAGGCCATTCCTATGTACATAGGTAGAATTTTGTGTCTTGTCTTTTCCACATTTAAGCATTTCTCCATATTATTAAGTAGTCTTCCAAAAAATGATTTTAAATAGTTGTGTCATAATCCATGCTATGTAATTACCACAACTAATTGCTCTCCCCTTTTATTCTTTACAATGTTTCTTTTAAAGCAAAGATATAATTTAGATTGTGAAATGCAGAGATCTAAAGCATACAATTTGATGAGTTTTGACAAATGCAAACACACTCCAATCAAGATAAAGAATATTTCCATCACCCCTAAAAGTGCCCTTGTGCTTTCTTTTACTCAGTACTTGATCTTCCTGCAACCACTGTTCTGATTTTTATCAGCACAGATTTGTTTTGCCTTATTTTTTTTTTTTTTTGAGACAGAGTCTCACTTTGTCATCTTCAGTAGAATGCCATGGTGTGATAGCGCACAGCAACCTCAAATTCTTGGGCTCAAGTGATTCCCTTGCCTCACGCTCCAAGTAGCTAGGACTACAGGACTGCCACACACAGCTAATTTTGCTATTTTCTATCCTTCCTTCCTTCTTTTCTTTCTTTTCAGACTCTCACTTTGTCACCCCCAGTGTGCAAGGGCCTCACGGCTCACAGCAACCTCAAACTCTTGGAGTCAAGCAATCCTCTTGCCTCAGCCTCCCAAGTAGCTGGGACTACAGGTGCTTGCCACAGCATCCAGCTGCTTTTAGAGATGGGTCTCACTCTTGCTCAGGCATATCTCAAATTCATGAGCTCAAGTGATCTACCTGCCTGGGTCTCCCAGAGTGTTAGGATTATAGACATGATGTTTTACCTATTCTTGAATTCCATGTAAGTGGAATTATGCGGTATATACCCTTTTATGACTAGCTCTTATTTTGCTCAACATTTAGTTTGAGATTCACCCACAATGTTGTGTTTGTTAGTAGTTCATTTTTTTCCACTGCCAGTAGTGTTCCATTGTATGAACATATCACAATTTTCCTCTTTATCAGTTGATAGACACTTGAATTGTTTCCAATTTTGATTATGTATAGTACTATTCTAAAAAGTTTTTTCAAAGCACTTTTAGAGGGGGTGATAAATGGGTAAAAATTATCAATCTTTTATTTTTTAAGGGAAGATCCAGAGAACCAAGGAATGCAGTTGAAAGACTGGGGATAGGGTAAGTGAATGAAAAATGAAATCAAAGAAGCTTTTGATAAAGATAATCCAGGGGGAAAATTAATTTTTCTGGGCCAGGAGAAGAAGAACCAGTAAACAAACAAACAAATAAGAGAAGATGGAGAAATGAGTAGGGACAAACCTATAAAAGTTAGTATAAGTAAAAAGAATTAGAAGTATAAAATTTCTGTTTTTAATCACATCCTTTGAGGAGTCTTAGAATGAAGACAAACAAACTTTTGAGCCTCTTCCACACAGACTTGCATCTTCCTGATGCTCTAATGTTTCACATTAATGTTTTCTATGGGTTACATTCTTTCCCATCTTTGCCAGAGCAGAAGAGTGTTCAAAGTGGCTTTGATCAGGGCAGCATACTCAGGGCAGTCTGTAAGGGAAGCCAGGATGCTTTTTAATTTAAAATAAGTGCTGCTTTGTCTCCCCTGTTTCCTTAATTGAGGGAGGAGCTGAATCTGGGACACAGTGTGGTGGGAGATTGGCTGGAGGCTGATTCTGAGCAAGAGATGCAGAATAATATGTGTGTCTCTGTGTGTGTGAGACCAGTTGCAGAGAAGTATTTTCAACTGTCAGGCCTGTCAGTTTAAGATGTCTGAATGGATTATAAGGGAGATAAATAACTGAATCTGCATTAACTTTATTCTTTGATTTTGTGGAAATTTTGCAGAAAGATTTAAATGCCTTCAACCAGAGACAGAGGAAAGAGAGGAAAGGAATGAAGGTCCAAAGTGGCTGGAATTAGTTTTGCCTTAAAGAGACTCAGCAGGCCTGAGACTTGAAAAATTCTTTCTTACAGTGATGTTGCCAATATTTCAACCTAGAACATTCATTTTCTTTTAAAGCCAGAGAAGAAGCACAAACATAATTATAAGAAATGGAAGGAAAGAAGGACAAGGAAATATAAACAGTATATATGAAGATGTGCCTTACGGTACTCCATGCACTCCCCATGGGTTTGAGGTGAATTTGATGGTTAAAAGCATGAAGAATATGAAGGAGAATGAGCCATGACTACGGTCTTTAGCTATTGAAAGGTATTAACACAGAGGAGAATTTCTTTAAGTACATAAATCCCAAGGGACAGAACCATGAAAAATACAGTACAGTTTACAAAAATTCTACTTGAAAAAGAGGAATGCTTTCATGATATGAGAACTATTAGAATGCAAAATAAAATAAGATAATATATATTGACACAGTTGGAGGAGTCAAAGTACTATGCCAATTCAAAGCATCATTATTTTTCTCCCTTAAGGGAAATGGTGGTAATTCCACCATTAAAACACACCAGAGCAATAATGTAGATAACACATCCCTCAGTGGCTGTAAATTGTAAAATACAGGTCCCGAGTACCCTGGAGACCAGATGAGATCATAATATGTGCTGAGATCCCTTGAGGAAGTGAAATATCCTGCCTGCTCCTCCAAATTCCCAGAAGATTCCCTCTTTTATTTGATGGGTTTTGCTGTTCCCCTGTTACAAATGGCTGCTTCTATTGAAAAATCCAAATGATACATGTGACTGAGGACCATCTGCTTGGTTTGAGGTGATGAGTTAGGTCAGACATTAACCTGTTAAGAAACTTGGTAAATTCTCAGCTATTAAATGTTAGAGCATATTCCTTGCATGAATCAGGCTAGAGAGGCTGGAGTGTCGGGTGTTTACACTTTAGGTGCTTGGGAGAAATCGGAACTGCGCATGTGAGTGTTAAAGAGAGCGCTCTCTTTCTCTCTCTCTCTCTCTCTCACTGAGAAGCCACTTTAACATAGAAAGTACAATTTCCTGTTCTATTACATAGCCTGAGGGTGAGAGTTGGGGGGCTTTGCAATAATAATAATCTCATCCCTTTTTGACTACATCCTGTGTTCTTCGCCCTTTATACCTGCTATCTTGTTTAATACTTACAACAACCCTATAAATAGGACTTTACAGTCTGAGTAAACTGAAACTCAAATATAGTATATATATTAGGCCAGGGTTAAGGAATTAGTATACAGACAATTAGGGATTAAAATCCAACCCTATCTGAGTCTTAAAAGCCTGTGCTTCCTTCCCCTCACTATAAGTCTGGGGTGGGGGGATTGGTTGCTCTCTTCCCTACACTCTACTTCAATGTCTGTGTTTCCATTTGGGTTCTTTCAGAAGCATTTTTTAAAAAAAATAAATTTTATTGTGTGTTTTAAGGCATATAACATGATGTCATAAGATATATATCTATATCTATATCTATATATAAGTTACTATAGTGGAATGAATTAACATATATACATATATACATAACATATATATAACATATATATACATATATAACATACATATAGTGGAATGAATTAACATCATATAACATGATGTCATAAGATATATATCTATATCTATATCTATATCTATATCTATATCTATATAGTTACTATAGTGGAATGAGTTAACATATCCATCATCTTACATAGTTACCACTCTCCCCTCAACCCCTCGTGGCAAGAGCAGTTATGATCTACTCATTTAGCAAAAATCCTGAATACAATACACTATTACTAATTATAGCCTTCATATATCACACATACATGAGATCATGCAATATTTTTTTCTTTCTGTGTCTGGCTTATTTCACTTAGCATCACATCTACCCATGTTGTAGCAAATAGCGGGATCTCTTACTTTTTGAAACAATTCATTTAAATTTTTATATATGACAGTGTCTTTATCCATTTGTCCATAGATGGACACCTAGGTTGTTTCCATATCTTGGCTACTGTGAATAATGCTACACTAAACATGGAAGCATAGATATCTTTATCAGGTGGTGAGTTCATCTCCTTTGGGTGTATATCCAGAAGAAGGATTCTTGGATTATATGGCAGTTATATTTTTAATTTCTTTAGGAACTTCCATCCTGTTTTTCATAATTACTGTATCAACCTATATTCCCACCAATGGTATACAAGAGTTTTCTTTTCCCTACACCCTCACCAATACTTATGTCTTTTCTTTTTGATAGTAGCTATTCTAATAAGTGTGAAGTGGTATTTCATAGTGGTTTTGATTTAAATTTCCCTAATGATTAGTGATGTTGAACACATTTTCATATACCTGTTGGCCATTTTTATGTTATCCTTGGGGAAGTTCTTTGCCCATTTTTTTTTTTTGAGACCAAGTCTCACTCTGTTGTCCAGGCTAGAGTGCCATGGCATCACCCTAGCTCACAGCTACCTCAAATTCCTCGACTCAAGCTATCCTCCTGCCTCAGCCTCCAGGACAGCTGGGACTACATGGATGCAACCATGCCCAGTTACTTTTTTCTATTTTTAGTACAGGCAGGATCTCATTTTTGCACAGGCTGGTCTCGAACTCCTCAGCTCAAGGGATTCTTTCACCTTGGCCTTCCAGAATCCTTTGTCCTTTGTCCATAAAAATTGGGTTATACATATTCTTGCTATTGAGTTGCATGAGTTCTTTATAAATCTTGGATAATAATCCCTTATCTGATGTATAGTTTACAAATATTTTTTTCTTGATCTGTAGGTTGCCTTTTCATTCTTCATCTTGGCAAGATGGTGCCTAGATGGTCTTCCACTCTCATGTAAGTGTGGATATGGGGATACTTAAACCCATGTATAGCCAAGAGTTTAGTACCAGTTAAAGCTCAGTGTTGAATACCAAGTTAGCCAGAACCCTGGGCATGGGAGAGGTCATGTATCTCACTCATACATGACCTCATGTACCTCAAATGTCTGTACCTCACTTGCCCTCACCCTTTCTGCTTTACACCAACCTGCCCTCTACTTTCAGCATCTTTATCACTTATAATGAGGATGGTCTCTGACCACCACAGCCAGCAGGCCACACAGTTAATGCCCCCTAAACCCAGCAATCTTCAATCAATGATGGATAGGAACAGGCAATATATAAATGCACCAGCTTCCTTGCCCCTCAGGAAGGATAACTCATTTTCTGAAGTTCCCCTGCAGCACAGAGTCCCAGTTGCCCATAATAGCAACTTACTCATAATGGACCATTTCTTGGCTGCCTTCTCTTCATTGTCTCACTTCTCTAATTCCCTGCCAGTGTTTCCTGGGATAACTTCCTAAATAAACTATCTGCTTCCAAATCTTTCTCTGAGAATAAACAAAATGAGAAGGCAACCTGTAGATTGAGGAATGATTCTCTTTGCAAATAAAGTAAACCTTGAGAGACAGGTATCATATTTAAAATAATTTGGGCCAGGTCGGGTTGTATTCTTGATCTTATTTCCTGGAATACAGTGAGATAACTGGGAGGAGAGGGGAAGCTGATTGTTCTTTTTATGGGTTTGATTGGTTTATCAGAAAGAGGGAAAGCTCCTTCCAAAGCTTGTTGACCTCTAAGGGCTTTTGATTCAAAATACTGTTTATAGCAAGCATTCATATTTTGGGTTGAAATTTTCTAAGCCCCATCACCGTCTGTAGAAGGATACAATGGGAAAATATGTGAAAGTTACTGGAAAGGATGAGAGCATGACAGAGGATATGCTGATTCTTCTAAATGCTGTTTCAGCCATTTAATCCATATGTTACATAACACTCTACAAGGCTCTCCCAAGCCTCTTAGCAATTAGCATGTTATTAAAATCTTACCTACAATTATACTCTTCAACCTAAATTCTAATTTCAAGTTTTTCCTGATCATTCCTTCCCTGAGCACATGACTAATTCAAAGGCCTGTATAATATGGAAACCCCATGGGAGAGTTAATATCCCAAATCACATCACGTGTTGTACTGAGAGGATGAAACTTTAAAATGAACCCTTGAAAAGTAGTACTCCTTTATAATGAAGCTCAAACTTAAAGGTTGATAAGGTGTTACTGTTAGAGTGGAAAGCTCAGTAGGCACTCCCTGTGGGATAAGAAAAGAATTTCTCTAGACCAAGATTGGGACATAAAGTATATATTTTATCTTAGGAAGAGAGAGAGGAAGTAAGAGAGGAAAGAGAGTAGGGAAAGACAGGGAGGGAAGAAAGCAAGGAGATAGCAATTTATCCCAAAGAAAGGATGAATGCTTGCCCAAAGGTCCAGCAGTTGTTGAATTTAAGGGACAAAGGAAAACGTAATTACAGCCAAATTTGAAAAGTATGGTGAATGTGAATGCTGCATTTATTTTTCTTCCAGCAAGGTTGAAGACAGACTTTTTTAACAGATGTTTCTAATCCTGAGGTCTGATGTTCACATCCCCAATATTAGTCAGGGAGCTTTATCAGGAACCACTGGGGCTATGGGAACAAATTCTAAAAGAGGAAGGAGCTGGTGAATGTAAAGAGAAGAATTTACATTTCCTTTTGGTCTATTGGATTTCTCAGTGGTTTGTGAAGAGGGAACTCCATGGTTTGTGTGTGGGGTGCCTGGTAATAAGTCTACTGGGCAGAGAAAGAAAGCAAATAGAGAGATTGATTTAGTCCTTACTGAAAAAACTATGAGTTAACAATTTCTCTATCATTTCACTGTAAAGACCAACCATCCTTACAGTTACTGTTAGCTTGGTCAATACTTTTATTCTAGTGCCAGAAAATTTGCCTGAAGGTAGCCAAAGAAGTGAGGAGATTCAATGACAGGAGGAGAGTATCTGCCAGAAGCCATCAGAACCACCACTGAGACGTACACATAAGTATGCTTCCAGAAAAAACAAACTGCGTTTACATTTCTTGGACTATTTGGAAAAAAATCTGGATTCTAGTATTTGAATATTCAAATCAAATGTAGTAGTCTATATGCATCACATCGCAACTTATCAAAAAGGAGAAGTTAAGGTATGCCACTTAAATAACTGATTTTCTCCTTAATAAAAATCTAAATTCTTAATAAAATAAAACATACCCACAGAGTCAAACACTCTCTGGGACTAAGTAATTCAGTTGTAAACTAGGCATCCTGATGATTTCTTACATTCTTCTAGGACATTTAGGAAAAGTATTCAGTACATTATTTCCTCGGGGAGCAAAGTCAACTTTTAGTCTTCAAACTACATGAAGTTCACATAAGCAGAATGTATTTGAGGACCTAGATGATCTCTGATCCATGAAAAATGATGTTTCTCACCATTTTGCAAGCATAAGGGGGAAAGCCAAGGGAATTTCAGAGATACCAGACTTGACATTGTTAAGCTTGCAAACCAATGCCAAGAGCTGCCTATTTTTAAATTTCATATAATGTAAGAAAAATGAACTCCTTCTTTTTTAAACCATGTTACACTATGTTCATCCTCATATGGAAAATTTTAGATAACAGGCATCATACTTTGTGTATTGTTCCTTAACTTGATGTATTTACTGGACAATAGGTGGCCAATCATGATCCATTATCATCTTAATAGCTGCATAGTACTCCAATTAGATACATCACATAATTTATCCCTTTTAGATAGACATTTAGATTATGTTTGATTTTCCTCATGATAAATAATATCTACCATAATTAAGTACTTACTATGTTCCAGGTATTGTTCTAAACATTTCATATGTAATAACTGGTTTGATCATCACAATAAAATTTATAAAGCAAATGTTATTAGCCCACTATTGATGAGAAAACTGAGGTGAAAGGGATAAGTTACTCACCCAAGATCATACAGGTGGTAAGCAGCCACAGCACCTATATTGATTATTAAACTCAGCACCAATTTCCAACCCTTTCTCCTTTGTCCAATCCCACCATTAGACTAGAAAAGCCCAGTTCTGTTTTTGTCAGGCTCCTTCTCATCTAGGAGAGGCTAGTGAGGTATAAACAGAAGACTGCTGGGAGCTTCTAGTAAAGACTTTACATTTCTTGTATTGATATATTATGGTTAGTTTTGTCATTTCCTTCCTATTTGTTCTGCTTTTCTTCAACAAGGACATCTCACATATGTCCCTGCAGTTTGCATAAGAGAAAGATGTGACCAGATAATCCCCAAAGAGGAAGGATGAGAAAGCCTGGGTTTACTTCTCTAGCCTTCA
>CAUYTI010024433.1:0-10149 GCA_963575145.1 Galago senegalensis | reverse complement strand
GCCAGCTCGCTGTCTGATTGGATGAAACACCAATGGCAGCTGAGGGATGAGGCCCTCACCCCATTGGATCCTTCCACAGGAGTGTGAATCCCATCCACCAATCCCAGTGGGTGTCTGCATACCTATGAGCTTCCTCTTGCCGGATAAGTGGAAAGGTAGGAAGATGCCCTGCAAAGCAACGGGTTGTTGAACCACATGCGCTGCTGGACTTCACACCATAAGCACATTGAAAAACATCACCCCTTCCCTGTCCTCCGGAGACGCCATCTTCCAGTAATTCACCAGAATGACAAACACAAGGGGAAAGAGGAGAGGCACTCAATCCATGTTCTCTAGGACTTTTGGAAAACATGAAGTTGTTGCTTTGGCTCCATACATGTGGAATCTACAAGAAAGGTGATCTTGTAGACCCCATGGGAATGGGTACTGTTCAAAACAGCATCCAGCAGAAACGCTACCATGGCAAAACTGGAAGAGTCTACGGTGTTCCCTAGCACATTGTGGGCATTTTTGTAGGCAAACAAATTAAGGGTGAGATTCTTCCCAAGCAGGAAACGTTTTCCCTGCCATTTTGAACTCCCAGGCAAGCCTTCGCCCCCTTGCCTGGCAATCCAGAATCCTAATGCTTACAGAGACTGGAATGTTTGCAGTTTATTGCTAGGATCAGGCATTGCAAGGACCATGGTAGTGAAGCTGTGCTGTAACAGTGAGCTCAGTACTAGTGCAGACAGAACAAGTTGGGGGGCAGGGGAGGCTGTCAGGCTTGGATCTGCAAAAGTACAAAACAGCAGTGGGCAGAGGCCTGTGAGCCGTGTAAGCCTCTGAGCTGTGCTGCCCGACCCTCGGTGTGACCCACGCGGCCTAAGCCACCGCCCCACAGCAGGAGTAGCAGGAGCCACTGTGGAGTCGTGCAGAGACACATCCCTTGAAGCTTCAGTGATAGTAGACCCATACTACCAGGGTCTAATTTGGGAGAGACACCTCCCCAACTCTGAGGACTGCCAGAGGAAGCCAGACCTCACCCTATAGGTAAACCACAGCTACAGAGTGACCGGGGGAAAGGCACAGTGGCTGAGGGAGAAAATCATTTGCTGACTTGTAATACTCAGGTTTGCATTGAGCTCAGGTGCAACACTCCCGAGTTGCCATTTAGTACCCGAGGCAGGCAGGCTTCAGCTCCCCCTGCGGCTGGTGCCAGAGAGTGGTAGCCATGCGAGGAGGCATTGACTTTTCCTTGCCTCTGGCAGGTGCAATGCCCTGGCATATTTTCTTATTGGAGGGGACTGGGCCACAGCCCTATGGGGTAACCAGTGACTGGGTATCCAGGTGTGAAGGAGGTGCAAGGTGGGGAAAGAGGCACCAGGCCCCCTGGTTCAACTCTTCTACTGGGCGAGCCTTTCTGAATCCATGAAGCACTGAGGTGAGTCACACTTGAGCTGCCAGTGGATCCAAGCTTTGTAGTTTCTGGAGACCTTTGGAACTCTCCCACTTGTTTTGCATTTGTGCTGACTGGGACAACTGGTTTCGAACTCTTGATCTGGGTTGATCACCCAAGGACCCTCTAAGGTTGTACCCTCATTGTGTTGTAGAGGGAAGGTTGGATTCTCCTCTTGGAATTGTTGCCTATGGAGAGCAGGGTGTCTTCGTTGACTGTATTGCTCAACAGCTGAGATTTCAACCCAAAGGCACTGATTCACTGGGATTCGACAGGGTCTCGCTGAATGCAAAACAGAGCCACCTTGCCCCATCACACCAAGCAGGTCCCCAGAGGCTCAGGATGCAGTACTGAATGGGACCTTTGTAAAGC
Organism: Galago senegalensis; assembly: GCA_963575145.1. Lineage (NCBI taxonomy): Eukaryota > Metazoa > Chordata > Mammalia > Primates > Galagidae > Galago > Galago senegalensis. Next base: position 8,342 of record CAUYTI010024433.1, on the reverse strand, counting down.
CATAGGGTAAAAGCCGCAGTCACCAGTCTCAGCACTCTGGTAAAAGGCTGGTTAACTACACGTCCATGTGCCCTCAATTCAATTTCACCTTGCTAGCTTCTCTAGCCAAACAAGGAAATATAACCCTGAGGGGGAATTCGAGGGAAAACTCTGGCAACATGAATCATCTCCCTCAAGCTACAACAAAGGAGACACACCAGAAGATCCCATTCATAAACAAATGGCTGAGATGTCAGAAATGGAGGCCAGAATTTGGATGAGAGAAATAAGATCAAAAGAATTGAAGTAATGTTGGAATTAGAAGTTCAAGGAACAATTCAAAAGTTCTTTCAAGAATTCCATGACTTCAAAGATAAAATCACCAAAGATTTGGACAAATTGACGCAAGAATTTCCATCCCTCAAAGACTTGAAAAATACAGTAGGATCCCTTAGTAATAGAATGAAGCAGGCTGAAGAAAGGATTTCTGACATTGAAGACAAAGCTTTTGAATGCACCCAAACACTCAAAGATGAAGAGAAGTGGAGAGCAAAAGCAGACCATTCCCTGAGAACATTGTGGGACTACTCCAGAAAAGCAAATATTTGCTTTATTGGAACTCCTATAGGAGATGAGAATGATCCGAAAATCACAGATGCTCTAGTCCATGAGATAATAGAAGAAAACTTCCCAAACATGGCAAGAGACACTGAAATTTAGATAGCAGACAGTTCCGGAACGTCATCATGACTCAATCCAAATAAAGCATCCCCTAGACACATTGTAATTAACTTTGCCAAAGGTACTATGAAGGAGAAAATCACACAAGCAGCCAGATGTAAGAAAACCATGACCTACAAAGGGAAGAATATTACAATGACTGCAGATCTCTCTGCTCAAACTTTTCCAGCCAGAAGAGGATGGTCATCAACCTTCAATCTCCTGCAATAATACAACTTTGAACCCAGGATCCTGTATCCAGCTAAACTGAGTTGCATTTATGATGGAGAAGTCAAATACTTTAATGACATTCACAGATTGAAGAAATTTGCCACAATAAAACCAGCCCTTCGGGATTTGTCAGACCCATCCTCCACAAAGACCAACATAATGCACTGCCACCAAAGTAAACTCACTCAGAAATTATTGATCAAAATCCAACATCCACAGTGGCGAAAGGATTAAAAATGTCTTAGTGTTTTTTCGAAAACTTGAAAACCAAAATACGACCAGGCTTATCAATTCTCTCAAATAATGTGGATGGCTTAAATTGTCCTCTACAGAGGCACAGATTGGATGACTGGATACAAAAACTCAGACCGGATATCTGCTATGTAAAAGAACCTCATCTTATCTTAAAAGATAAATATAGATTTTGGGTGAAAGGATGGACATGTGTAACCCAGGCAAATGGAAACCAGAAAAAAGCAGGGCTTGCAATTTCATTGGCAGATACTTTAGGCTTCAAACCAACAAAAGTAAGGAAAGACAAAGATGGTCACTTCAGATTTCTTAGGAGAAACACTCAACATGAAGGGATTTCAACTATTAATATTTATGCACCCAACCAGAATGCTCTTCAATTTAAAAGGGAATTCGTACCAGACATGAACAATTTTGTATCTTCCAGTACCAGAATTGTCTGAGAATTTTTTTTCTTTATTGAATGGTAACTATGTACATTAAAGCATTTCTGGGGTACAGCATGGTATTTTCACATATAATTTGAAACATTTCATCAAACTGGTTAACATAGCCTCCATGTCATCTACCTAGTTATTATGCCAAAATTTTCATATTCTCCTTTTAGAAAGGTTCACTTGTACCCTTCTAAGATAAACCAGAGAAGTGATACCTCCAATCCCCCTCCCGCCACCCATTCCCCCTCCCTTATCCCTCCCGTCTCCCTGTATTCTTAGGCTGATATTAGGTTATAGCATTCATATGAACGGTATAAATTAATTTCATGATAGCAGTGTGTATATTGGATAATTTTTCTTCCGTTCTTGTGATACTTTGCTCAGAAGAACATTTTCCAGCTCTATCCATGTGAACATGAAGGACGTATCGTCTGAGATTTTAATACCCCTTTGGCAATGTTGCATAGATCCTCCTCCAATGAGCAACTAAGCAAGTAAATTTTGGACTTAAACTTCGCCATAAACAAACTGAATACACATTCTTCTCATCAGCCCATGGAACATTCTCCAAAATTGATCACATCTTAGGTCACAAGGCTAACCTCAGCCAATTTAAAAGAATAGAAATTATTCCTTGTGTTTTCTCAGATCATCATGGAATAAAGTTGAACTTTCCAATAACAGAAACCTACATACTCATACAAAGACTCATACCTATACTCATAAGGGTAAAATACCCTTATGCCAAATGAAAGCTGGGTCCTAGATGAGATGAAGAAGGAACATACCAAATGTTTGGAACAAAACAACAATGACAACATGAATTATCAGAACCTGTCGGATACTGCAAAGGCAGGCCTAAGAGGGAAATTTATAGCATCGCAATCCTTACTCAAGAGTGGAAAGAAAGGAAGTCAACAACTTCAAGGTCATCTCAAGCAACTGGAAAAGGAAAAACATTCCAACCCCACACCGAGCAGAAGAAAAGAAATAACCAAACTTAGTGCTGAATTCAATGAAATTTGAAACAAAGGAATATCCCAACGATAAATGAATCAAAAAGTTTGCTTTTAGAAAAGATTACCAAAATTGATAAACCTTTGGCTAACCTAACCAGAAACAGAAAAGTAAAATCCCCGATATCATCAATCACAAATGATAAAGGCAAAATAACAATAGACACTTCAGAAATTCAAAAAATCCTTCATGAATACTATAAAAACTCTATTCTCAGAAATAGGACAATCTGGAGGAAATAGACCAATACCTGGAAGCACGTCACCTTCCTAGACTCAGCCAGAGAGAATTGGACATGTCAAATAGACCTTTATCAAGTACTGAATTAGCATCACCTATACAAAATATCCCCACAAAGAAAAGTCGAAGACCACAAGGCCTCACATCAGAGTTCTACCAAACCGTGAAAGAAGAACTAGTACCTATATTACATAACCTTTTCCAAAACATAGACAAAGAAGGAATACTTCCCAACACATTCAAGGAAGCAAATATCACCCTGATATCCAAACCAGGAAAAGACACAACAAGGAAAGGAAATTATAGACCAATGTCTTTAATGAATATAGATGGAAAAATATTCAATAAGATTGTAGCAAACAGAATCCAGCAAAATATTAAATAAATTATACACCATGAATAAGTTGGTTTTATCAAAGGGTCTCAAAGTTTGTTCAACATACATAAATCTACGTGTACAATACATTGCATAAACAGAATAAAATGGTCTCCAGTGTACTCAGTACTATTATGAAACCAATATATAATCACCCACACTTTCATATGAAAGATAAAACATAACTATAGCCCAGGATGAAGGAGAGAAGAGGAGAGGGAGTGAAAGGGATGGGGGAGGTTGAATGGTGGTAGGGTTATCAGTGGGATCTCACATATGGTGCATATTGCAAGGGTACACGTCAAATCTATTAAGAGTAGAGGATAAATGTCTTAACACGATTAGTAAGTGAGGCGAAGGCTCTGTTCACCAGTTTAATGTAAGCATTTCCAAATCATATATAAAATCAGCACATTGTACCCGTAAAGGCACTAACGTCTACAGTTATGATTTCATAAAAAAGTAAAGAATAAATAACAAACATATCTGAGAAGATTCAATGTTGAACAAGTTTCCAACTCTATCTATAATGTTTACATGCTAAAAATTGCCCTAAGTGTTAGGTTTGCTAAACTCATATTGAAGTTGTTTTATCCAAATAAAATGGCTAATTTCATAGAAAATAACTTCTCCAAGAAACTTTGGTTAGCGAGAACATAAATTAATGATATATACATGTATTACAATTAAAATAATGTATGTTAATATACTCCAAAGTAGTTCTTTGATATGTTTATGTCAGAATAAATTACATAAATTAAACCAAGAGAAGACTTAAGAACTTCACTGCAAAGAATATTCATAGTAATGGGGGACATTGAAAGCTATCATTCCAAATGCCCAGACTTCTTCTGATAGGTAAAGTCTTACCTGTCAAACCTTTAAAGAAAAGGTAGACTTCTATTTATATTTCTTTTTTTATTTTTTTTATTAAATCATAATTGTACACATTAATATTATCATGGGGTACAGTGTGTTGTTTCCATATACAATTTGAAACTTTCTCATCGAATTGGCCAACATAGTCTTCATGTCATTCTCATAGTCATTGTGTTAAGACATTTATATTCCACATTTAGAGAGATTCACATGTACCCTTATAGTATAGTTCATAGGCGTGATCCCAACATTGCCCCTCCTTTCACCCATCCTCCCCCCTCCCCCCCACCTCTCACCTTTCCCCGTATTCTTGGGCTTAACTTGGGTTATAGCTTTCCTGTGATAGCTAACTATAAGTTTCATAGTAGGATTGAGTACATTGGATGCTTTTTCTTCCATTCTTGAGATACTTTGCTAAGAAGAATATTTTCCAGCTCAATCCATGTAAACATGAAGGAAGTAAAGTCTCCATCTTTATTTATGGCTGCATAGTATTCCATGGTGTACATATACCACAATTTATTGATCCATTCACGGGTCGATGGGCACTTGGGCTTCTTCCATGTCCTAGCAATTTTGAATTGGGCTGCAGTGAACATTCTGATGCAAATATCTGTATTGTAATGTGATTTTTGATCTTCTCGATATATACCTAGCAGAGGAATTATAGGATCAAATGGCAGACTTAGTTCTCTAAGAGTTCTCCAGATGACTTTCCAAAAGGGACGTATTAGTTTCCAATCCAACCAGCAGTGTAGAAGTGTTCCCTTTTCTCCACATCCCCACTAGCATCTGTAATTTTGGGATTTTGTGATATGGGCTAATCTTACTGGTGTTAGATGGTATCTCAACGTAATTTTGATTTGCATTTCTCTGATGATTAATGATGGTGAACATTTTTTCATTCGCCTGTAGTCCCAGCTACTCAGAGGCTGAGGCTGAGGCAAGAGGATTGCTTGAGCCCAACAGTTTGAGGTTACTGTGAGCTATAACACCATGCCACTCTAACCAGGATTATAGAGAAAGACTCTGTCTCAAAAAGTAGATAGACTCAGCACCTGTACCTCAAGCCATGCCAATCTAACCAGGATTATAGAGAGAGACTCTGTCTCAAAATGTAGATAGACTCAGCGCCTATACCTCAAGCGGCTAAGGTGCCAGCCACATACACCAGAGCTGGCAGGTTCAAATTCAGCCTGGGCCTGCCAAAAACAATAACAACTACAACCAGAAAAAAAAAATAGCTGGGCGTTGTGGCGGGCACCTGTAGTCCAGATACTTGGGAGGCTGAAGCAAGACAATGGCTTATGCCCAGGAGTTGGAGGTTGCTATGAGCTGTGATGCCATAGCATTCTACCCAGGGTGACAACTTGAGGGTCTTTGTGAATAATAAAAAAAAGAAGCAGATAGATAGATAGATAATTGATCTAATGTTTTACTTGGGAAGAAAGAATTGCAGTTGAGGAGCAACCATGCAGACTGAGTGCTCTTCAGAATGTCAGAAGAACCAAGAGAAGGTTAAGGATTTTACACAATGGGGAATATTGTATGTGATCTTGAGAGAAAGTTTATTGCTATTATTAAATTTTTCAGGAGTTTGCAAGCTTCTATTGGTGGGCAAAGGCAGTGGGAAAAATTAGCTCTAGAGTTCCAGTAAGATATCTCAGCAACTATAGGTCAAACTGGTGTAAGGGTACAGTAAGCAGTTTTAGTAGCCAGGCTCACACAGAATCAGGATTTGTGGAGCAATGTGATGAGTGCCCAGTACTTTTCCCCTCTGCTTTCTAAAATCTGGTTTAGTGGTTATGACAAGAATGACCAATTCCTATGATCAAATTCCACAATCCAACCTTAAAATCAAAGAGACCCAGGGTAGAACTCAGCTCCAAATCTTGTTTTCGGCATCATTTTAGGCAGGTTGTTTTTTTGTTTTTAGAGACAGTCTTACTTTGTCACCCTTGGTAGAGTGCCATGGCATCTCAGCTCACAGCAACCTGCCTCTCTTGGGCTTAAGCAATTTTCTTGCCTCAGCCTCCCAAGTAGCTGGGACTACACGCCCCCACCAGCACGCCCGGCTATTTTTTTATTGCAGATTGGCCTGGGAGGGGTTTGAACCCACCATCTTCAGTATATGGGGCCGGCGCCCTACTCACTGAGGTCCAGGCGCCACCCAGACAGGTTGCTTTTTTTTTTTAATAGTTGGAGATTCATTGAGGTTACAAATAAACAGGTTACACAAGTTGCATTTTTCTGGCAGAGTCCCTCTTACAAATGTGTTCCTCCCCCAAGAGATGTGCCAAACATGGTCACCACCCACCTCCTCCTTCCTTTTCTCTCTTCACTCTCCCATTCCCTTACCCAGAACCATGTATTAGGTCATCAATTGTCCTCATATCAAAATTGAGTACACTGGATTCTTGCTTCTCCATTCTTGGGATGCTTTACTAAGAATAATGTGTTCCACTTCCATCCAACTTAGTATAAAAGATATATAGTCTCTACCTTTGTTGCTGGCTGAATAATACATATACCACAGCTTTTTAATCCATTCCTAGATTGGTGGGCATTTGGACTGTTTCCACGTTTTGGTGATTATAAAATGAGCTGTGATGCTCAGTAATGAGATCAAATGGGAGGTCGAGTTTGAGTTCTTTGAGGATTCTCCATCTTTCCTTTTTAAAAGGTTGTATTAGTTTGCAGTCCCACCAGCAGTGTAAAAATGTTCCCTTCTCTCCACATCCATGACAGAATCTGCAGTTTTGAGATTTTGTGATCTGGGCCATTCTCACAGGGGTTAGGTGATATCTCAGGGTGGTTTTGATTTGCATTTCTCTGATAATTAAGGAAGATGAGCAGTTTTTCATGTTTGTTAGCCATTTGTCTATCTTCTTTAGAGAAGGTTCTATTCCTCTCTCTTGCCCATTGATAAAAGGGATTGTTGGCTCTTTTATGTTGATTGAGTTCTCTGTAGATCCTAGTTACCAATTGTATGTCCAATTCATAATACGCAAATATCTTTTCCCATTCTGATGACTGTCCATTTCCTTTGGGTCTTGTCTCCTTAGGTGTCCAGAAGCTTTTCATTTTAATTATGTCCCATTTGTTTATTTTTGTTCTTGCAATTGCCAATGAAATCATTATAAAGTCTTTCCCCAGGCTGATAACTCCAAGTGTTTTCCCCTCACTTTCTTCAAGGTATTTTATTCTTTCATGCTTTAGATTTATACCTTTTATCCATCTTGAATCGATTTTAGTGAGGGACAAAATGTGCAGGTCCAGTTTTAGTATTTTACATGTGGTTATCCAGCACCATTTACCAAATGGTTATCCGAGCACCATTTACTGAATAGGAATTCTCTCCCCTAGTGTAAGTTCTTGTTTGGATTATCAAAGATTAGGTGGCTATAAGGTTTTTTCTATTTGGATCCAAGTGTCCGTGTCTCCATTTTTGTGCCAATACCATGCTGTATTGATATCTGTAGTTTTGTAGTCCAGCCTAAGGGCTGGTAGACTGATGCCCCTGGGCTTTGATTTTATTAGTAAGAATTGCCTTAGCTATATAGGGTTTTTTCTGATTCCACACAAAATGAAGACTTTTCCCCTCAAATCTTGAAAGTATGATGTTGAGATTTTACCGGGGATGGCATTGAATCTGTACGTCGCTTTGGGGAGTATAGACATTTTAACAGTGTTGATTCTTCCCAGCCATGAGCATGGTATGTCCTTCCATTTGTTAATATCTTCTGCTGTTTCTTTTCTTAGGGTTTTATAATTTTCTTCATACAGGCCCTTTAACTCTTTTGTTAGGTATATAGCTAGGTATTTCATTTTCTTTAAAGCTACTGTGAAGGGAATTGTGTCCTTGATTAGCTTCTCATTTTGGGTGTTATTGGCATATACAAAGGCTCCTGACTTGTAGACATTGATTTTATATCCTAAGACATTACTGTATTTTTTTTGGTGACTTACAGGAGTCTTGTGGTTTAGTCTTTGGGGTTCTCTTTTTTTTTAATTTTTTTTTATTAAATGATAGCTGTATACATCAATACAAACATGGGGTACAGTGTACTGTTTTCACACACATTCTGAAATACTTTCATCAAGGTGGTTCACATAAATTTCATGTCATTTGCATAGTCATTGTGTCAAAACATTTACATTCTAGTTCTAGAAAAGTTCACTTGTACCCTTGTTAGACAGAAATATAGGTG
>CAUYTI010024432.1:0-43336 GCA_963575145.1 Galago senegalensis | reverse complement strand
GGCAGAACTGCTGCTGCCTCGTGATCAAACTTGAAAGGATGAGGAGTTGCTTGTTACAGATGAGCAAAGAAAGTGGTTTCTTGAGGTGGGAACTACTCCTGGGGGAGGTGGGGTCAACATTGAGAATGACAATGAAGGATTTAGAATGTTCCGTAAACTTAGTTGATAAAGCAGCAGCGGGTTGGAGAGGGCTGACTCCAATTTTGAAAGAAGTTCTGCTGTGGGTAAAACGCTACCAGTGGCATCACACGTTATAGAGAAGTCTTTGGGGAAAGGAAGAGTCAATGGATACAGCAAACTTCACTATTGTTTTATTTTAGGAAACCTCCACCCTAGCCTTTAGCACCCACTGCCCTGGTCAGACAGCAGCTATCAGCATTGAGGCTGCGTCCTTCACCAGCAAAAAGTTTATGACTGGCCGAAGGCTCTAATGGTTGTAACCAATTTTTAGCAATGAAGGATTTTTAAATTAAGGTCTGTACCTTTTTCAGACGTAACCCTACTACAGACTCTGTAGGCTACAGTGTAGTGCAGACGTGATTTTTATATGCACCGAGAAGCAGGGAGTTCACGTGACTTGGTTTTTGTGGCATTTCTTTCATACAGTAGATCTAGAACCACACACTGTCTCCAAGATGCACCTGTGTGTTTGAACACCCAGCTGTCTTCTACTAAGCCAGACACAACAGAGATTTGTGAAAATATGAAGCAGGTCATTCTCCTGGATTTCTGTTTTGTTTTGGAAATGTAACTATTTTCCAAAAGAGTATGTTATTTTAAAGTACATATAAATAAAATATTTATATGATTTAAAATAAGTTTATAAGTATACAAATATTTTAAGTTCTGTTTTGATTTTTAAGACCATATACAGTGATCTGTATGACCCACATGAACACGAGTTCTTAGGGTCATTCATACCTTGTAAGATCATGAAGGAGTCTTGTGACTGACTGGCTGGAGGGTGCTGTCTACAGGTGTCACTGGCTTGTGTGGGTGTGTGTGGGGCTTTGCCACCTTGGCCCCCAGGCCTGAATATGCCTAGCTCTGATTCCACATCCTGTTCACATGTTTTCTGGCCCTTTCACTTTTAATGGGACAGTATTAAAGGCTTTGGAGTCAGGGAAGCTGAAGATAGCACCTCTCTCTGATTCCTTTCTCTCTTAACCCCTCTCCTAACTCGGCTCACCCTCTGCTTTGAGGCTTCTGGAAGAAGTGTGAGCAGGTGCAGTGGCAGCACAGGAGACACTTGTCCCAACTTCAGCTCGGGATTTAGAACATGCCCACAACCCTGCTACTTGTCAGCCAGTCCTCTTTCTGGTGGCATTTGTGGCTCCAGGAAAGAAGAGCATCCCTGTGCACCATGGGTCTAATTCCCTTGGATTTTGTCCTTTCAATTGTATTCCATGAAGTGACAGGCGACTGAGCAAAGTTTCCATTAAATAAAAAACTTCTCTTATTTTAGAAAACAATACTTTCGGGGTTTTCTCTTTGACTAGAACATGTACTTTGTTGCTGACACTTTTAAAAGGTTTTTAAGATCAAAGATTTTTGTATAACACCTGCTCCAACATTATTTTCAATGGCTATTGACCCATTCTTTGAGATTTTTATTTTATGCAGGTGCCTTTTTCCCCCCAGCAAGATTATAGCATTAAACTGAACAAAACCTAAAGGGTGTGTGTTCACATGGACCTACACGTACGCACACACAGCACACAGCTTTCTGTAGCTTGCTTCCAGAAATGTCTGTGCTAAATCCCTGGCTGCCACCATGCGGAGTTATAAATGCTCTTTTGATAATCTTTTATTAACAGTAAACTGAAGAACTCTGAGGGATTAATGCAAAAAAGGAAACAAATATATTAAGAAGAGCACACTTCACATGGAAACGCCTCTGGGCACTGGTCGCAGCTTCCATCTGAGTTCCCTTCACTCAGAGTCAAAGAAAAAAAGCCGACTTCTAGAATCTTCCTGCTCTCTAATGGTCTTTGACTAAAGAAAAGTCAAATAGGTTAGCTGTTGTGCAATACCAGAACAAAGCCAAGATGTTAGTTGACTAATATATGGTATAAACATCAAAATCAAATGACTAAATTATAACAGGAAATAAATTCACAGGGTTTTCTCCAGAGGTGAAGAGCCACTTTAGGTCTAAACTGGCCCTCTGCGTGAACTTTTCACGTTTACGATCCATTCTATTTAGTTAAACAGGGCGTTCAGAAGCTGGTTTTGGAGGTACCTTGGCCTCTTCTGAACCCGCCCCATAGCTGTCACAATGCTCCAACTCCAGGCCTGGGGATCTGAGAGCTGCCACCTGGGCCAGGTACACAGTATACACTCTGCCATCACTGAGGGCTCACAGGTGTCCATGGAGCGTTGAGGGGACACAGGGCTGTCCTCTAAGTTAACTGGAAAATATCAGCGATATTCATAAAGAGTTTACGGAACTGGTAAAGGATCTGCAGTCCCTCCAGCTATAACTCTTTCATAGACTCAAAACTTCTGAGTTTCCTTCCATACTCTGGGCTTGTGCTTTTATGGCGTGGCTTTGGCACTCAGCACACTCTGAAAAGCCACTTCTAAGTCATCTTCCTCAGTAAGCTCTATATTTTCAGAGGTCAGAAATAGCATCTCCAGTGCCTTCTTGATCTCAGTATTGTCTGAAGGATGCGAGTTGTGTCATATGCATGAACTGGAGCTGGGTTTGCCAGAGTCGTCGTCCCTGTGTAGTAGGGTTGTGAGGCCCCCAGACATTTTGTGTGACTTTAGAAGATGGAGGTGTCTTGTGGCTTGTCTTGGTTTTAGACTTTGCAGATTAGAGCAGAACAGATGCTCCACTGTGACTGTTGTGAGTGCTGCTGCTGCTGCTACTTGGCTGGGTGTGAGGCAGCTACTGGGCCCACAGCAGCATCAGCTCCCATTGGACGACTCCTTTGTCTACTGTGTGGAAGACAGGATGCAGTTCCAGGCTGTCTTCTGCGGGGTTCCACCTTAGCCTTGGCTTTCTGGATGTTCCTGTCTCCACCTGCTTCATTTTTGCCTGCATTCATCTGCTCTGTGCCCCATGGACCGCAGGGTCCAGCACCAGTCACAAAAAATTGTCTTCACGCATGTGTCCAGCCTGCTCCCACTGAGGTCAAAATCCTTCCAGTCAATCCCAGATCACATGGCTCTGCACTTTTCCCCTAGAGTGTGCACATAGGGCAGGGGAGGGACCCCATCTCTGCGTCACACCCCAGCACGCTCACGCACAAAGCATCAGATCACCTGCTCACACTCACTCAGTGATAAGAGCCAGAGCCAGGCCACTTGTGACTTGGTGCTCTTCACCATCTAGGATGCTTGAAGAAATTAACAGAAATTTGGTTTTAAGTCATCTTCACCTTTCTCAAGCTTCATGAGAACACACATAGTTTTGTATTTGGGGTTTTCAAAACCCAGATTTTAAAATTTTCTCTCCCACCCGAGGTTTGGAACGTCTTGGTTGAAGAGAGAGTGCTCCCTCTCTCACCCCTCCTTTCTAATCCCTGGCCACCTCTTGATAACGCTATTTTTCTTCGGAGTGTTTATTCCCACTTCCTTTTATGTGTCCCTTAAGGTCTAGTGACCATATTCTGCACACGGACACTCCAGACCTTTTACATGCCTGGAGCTCCACCACTATCCACAAATTCACACAAGGACCCGGGAAAGCAGGATGGGATGTTACAAAACCCTGGGATGCCCTCTGGTAACAGGAAAAAGAGAACACGAAATACAGAAACAATCATCTTTTATTCTTATAAGACACCTCACGAAAGCTTGGTTTTTCTGGTACTGTTCATCAGGGCATGGCTACAGCAGGCTCAGGCCCTCAGCCTCCCCTTACAGTTACAGAGCCCTGAGTAGTCAGGGAAGTAGCATCCCTGAGGCCCAGACTCCAGTCTAAGGTGGGGCTCAGTGGAGATCTGATTCTATAGATTGCATTTCTCTACTGGTTGAATATTCAGACTCATGTGACCACAGTAAAAACCTCTAGTGTTGCAATGGAACTTCATTCTTTCAAAGTTTATTTGCAAATCTTATTTAATAATCTGATCTTGGTGGCAGTGACAGTATAGTCTCCACTATTACCAGATTCTTTGGCTTGTTTTATTGACATTGGTGAAGAGCAGTGATTTTTCAACTGGAGTACCGTGGCACACTGGTGTGCTATGAAAATTTTTGAAGACCATCAATTAAATTATTTTTGAAAGAAATTCAAAGCACAGTAAGTATATTCTTATTTTTACTCTTTTTATTATTTTTTTGATCAACATAAGTTAAGTGTGCCATGGAAGTTTAACTATAGGTCTAAGTGTGCAGTGAGATTTAAAAAAGTTAAAAAATACTGGTATAGAGGGTTGAGGCGCTGCTCAAGGCAGACAGCTCAACTGCGATCAGTGTAGGTAGACCATGGATCCTGGTACTGCACCTAAAGCCCTTCCCACAAGATCACTCTGCCCATGAGGATAATATTATCTCTTATTCCAAAGGATTTTTGATACCACTCATTCTGGAAAATAGACTGTAAATAATAAAAAAGTGAAATTTTTATACCCATCAGAACCCAGGTAATGTAATGTACTGCATGATCACCAAACATAGCGGCATCATGGTGCATGTGCATTTTTAATTTTAAAAAGTTATTTTATGTGTTATATTTTTTGTATAAGTTCTTATAAATACATTATTTTCAATTGTACTACTATAGTAAAGGTAATAGTAGAAGGATATGTTTATATACCAAATGGAGAAATTAAATGAAATATTTTGGCTCAAGAGTTCAGTTCTGTTTCAGAATTAGAGAGGGTAATTCCAGCAAGGTGCTGGAGTAGGAGGTTCCCATCATCCTGGAAATATCCACAATGAGAGTGTCTGTGTGGGAGCCTGGGGGTTCAGTGGAGAGGTCCCATCACTCTGTTAGAGCAAAAAATCAGAGAACAGACACACTGAAGGGTATGAGAAGAGCAGTTTCACTTTACCCATGTTACCTGTCCCCAAAGTGGCACAACCTACTTCCAGAGGAGACACCCTTGGCCCATGATTTCTACCATGGGGTAAAATGAGAGTGAAGTGAGTGCCTGGCTTCTTCAGCTACCTAGGAGGCTCATGTCTTTCTCATCACACCCGAAGCACTGAAGGAACTGGCATGGCTGAATACTTCGGAGGTAGCTATTTTCAAGGAAGAAGGGCAGGGGCTCACAGCAATTGGAGTGTGGAACTCAAAAAATAGCTACGGTTTGTGCTAACAACTATATAGAATTTGCCAAGAGGCTTTCCCATGAACCATGTAGGGGGCATTACCTATGGATCCCCACCCCCAAACTAGCCTATGCATACTCCCATCAGTCCATGCACCACCACCCCCATACCTGGTGTTCTTTATGTGTCCTTGCTGACGGCATGTGGGAGTATCTGTAGATTGTGTGCAGACATACACAGAAGGCTGGCCCAACTCTGTTGGGTTTGAAGAAGGCATACAGCCTTGAACACTTTAGAACAATATACTAGGGAATAGATTTTAAATGGAAGCCTTTCAGTATCTGCCCTGGCTTTGTGGGATGAAGAAAAGACTTATAATCCTAAGTCTGCTCTTACCCCAAATGAGAATAAGAAGAGTAGAATAGGCATATCTATAGAAAGGTCTGAGAGTCCCCCGAGTCCCTAGCTAAGCTGATTGGTTAAGGGCAGTCAGTAAAAACTAGAGGAGGTGACTGCTTCTTCAAATGCAAAGATAACAATATAAGACTTTGAGGACTTCAAGGAACAAGAAAGTCAGAGGAGTATGATATCATCAAAGGAGCCTATTTTTCTGATAACCAACCACAAAGAAATGGAAATTTATAAGTTACCTGGCAAAAATTCAATTTTCAATAATTATTTTAAGAGAGTTCAATTATGTACAAGAGAGTAGACTGTTATAACTATATTATGTAAGCCTCATAGTGACCACTAAAAACAATCTGTAGCAGATACACAAAAGATAAAAAGAAAGGAATCAAAACATATTACTGTAAAAATCACAAATTACAAAAGAAGGTAGCAAGAGGTGAGGAAAGAAATAATGCAATATTTGTGGGAGACTTTAATTGCATTTGCAAAAATGGATAGATTTTCCTGATTACCCAGACAGAAAATCATTAAAGAAACAACATATTTGAGCAACACTACAGATCAAATAAACCAAATAGATACACACACAACATCCCATCCAATGGCAACAGAACATACAGACTTCTCAATTGCACAGGGAATATTTAGAAAACAATTTACAAATGGCAATAGTAAGTCCTTCCATATCAATAATTCTTTAAATGTAAAGGGATTACTTATTCCAATCAAAGGGATAGAGCAGCTAAATGAATTAAAAAACAAGATATAACAATAAAGGGTGGCCATAAGTTTCACGTGCAATATTGCCTAATAAAGACTCACTTCATCCTTTCTCACGTTTCCAAACATTTGAAAAAGAGGGTATCCTTCTAAATTCTTTTGCAAAGCCAGTATTACCAGGATACCAAAGCCAGATAAGAACACTGTAAGAAAAAAATTTTACTGATTAATATCCCTGATTAATATCAGGGATTAGTAATTAATATCCCTGATGATTAATATCCCTGATGAACAGAGATGCACCCTCCTCCCTATGAAAACACTAGCAAAATGGATCCAACAGGACACTAAGGTTACATGTTACGATCAAGTGGAATTTATTCCTGGGATGGTTCAACTCATGCAAACTGATAAAAGTGATGCACCACATCAATAGAATGAAAGATAAAAATCATTTGATTATCTCAATAGATGGAAAAAATGTTTGACAGAGTTTAATGTCTTTTTGTTATAAAAACACTCAATAAATTAGGTGTAGAAGGATGTATCTCAACATAATACGTGAAGTGCATATATGCCAAGCCTACACATCATTGTCAACAACCAGACACTGAGAGCTTTTCCTCTAAGGTCAGGAACAAGACAAGGAAGCCCTCTCTCACTGTTTGTCCTAAAGGAAGTCTTAGCTGGACCCACGGGGAAGACAAAGAACGGAAAGGCGTCCACATTGGAAACAAGCAAGTAAAACTGTCTATTTCCAGATGATGGGATTGATCGTCACATAGAAAGCCCTTGGAGACACATGAATGAATTTAGTGAACTTGGAAGATATCAGACCAACATACAAATATCAATTACATTTCTATACACTAAAAACAAACTGAAAAATAAATTAAGTAAATAATCCCATTTACAATAACGCAAAAAATAAATTTATAAGAAATAAATTTAAGGACATAAAAAATCTATATGCTGAAAATTATTAAATACTGATGAAAGTTATTTTTAAAGACACAAATACAGTAGAACCTCTGTAAGTCGACCACCCAAGGGACTGTAACACACTGATCAACACACAGATGTGGCCAACATAAGGAATGAGGCCTCCTAGACTGAAATGTACATGTGGCACATGTCCAGTCTGTGAATATTAGGTCAACTTAAGCAGGTGGTCAGTGCAGGGAGATGATAAGCTATGGAGGTTCCACTGTATATGGAAAGATATCCTGTGTTCTTGAATTAATGTTGCCAATATATTCATTTTCCATAATGCAATCTTCAGATTTAATGTAATTCCCATCAAATTCTAATGGCATTTTTCACAGGACTACAAAAGCAATTCTAAAATTCACATATTACCCACAAAAAGACCCCAGATAGCTAAAGCTTGAGCAAAGTCAAAACAAAATAACCCCCTTCCAAACTCCCAAAATTCCAAATTGGAGGCATTGCACTTCCTGATTTTAAAATACATTATAGAGCTACAATTTTTTAAACAGTATGTTACCAGCACAAAAACAGAATTATAGACTAATGGAACAAAATCAAGAGTCTTAAAATCCACACATCTTTGAAAAGGGTAGTCTGTGCAATCAATGGTGTCAGGAATACTGGATATCCATATGCAGAAGAATTAAATTAGAGTGTTATGTCACACACACACAAAAGCAACTTCAAGATGGATTAGACTTAGGTGTAGGACCTGGAATTGTAACTATTGGAAGAAAACACAGGGGAAATGCTCCTTAAATGGTCTAGGCAACGATTTTTTTGATAGAACGCAAAAGCACAGACAAAGCCAAAAATGGACAGGTGGTACTTTAATATCAAACTAAAGAGCTTCTGTGCAGCAAATGAAACAATTAACAGAGTCAAGAGATAACCCTCAGAAGAGGAGAAAATACATGCAAACTATTTGTCTAATAAGGGGTTAATATGCAACATATATAAGGAACTCAAATCAATAACAAAATACAAAACAGAACAAATCCAGAAAAATTTGATTAGAAAATGAACGAAGGACCTGATCAGACATATCTCCAAAGACGACATACAGACGGACAATAGGTGTATGTACAAAATGCTCCACACCACTGATCTTCAGAGCAGCAGGGATGAGCCACAGTGCGCCATCTCCTCCTACCTGTTAGAATGGCTGCTATCAGAAAGATGAAGGATGGTAAGTGTTGGTGAGGACGTGAGAAGAGGCAGCTCCTGCACACTCTGTGGGATGTAAATTAGTACAGCCACGTGGAAAACAGCATGCGAGATCTTCAGAGCACTGAGAAATGGAACTGCCACATGATCTAGAATTCTCACTTCTGGATAAGAAGCCAAAGGAAGTGACATCAGTGTGTCAGAGAGCTGTCTGTAATCCCATGCTCATCATGGTGCTGGTCATGGTAGCCCTGATACAGAGCCAGCTGAAGCACCGTGGGTGAACGAGCAGATACAGAACATGTGGTCTGTATGTACAGTATAGAATACCACTCAGCCTTAGGGGAGAGAAATCCTGCCCCAGGCTACAAGGGGGATGAGCCAGGAGGACTCGGTGCTGAGTGAAATGACCCAGACACAAAAGGAGAAATACTGCCGGAGCTCACTTACATGTGGAGTCGGAAAGAGCTGGACTCACATGAGCGCAGAGTGGAAGGGGGTTGTCTGGGGCTGAGGAGACAGAAAGATAGGGAGATGCCCATCAAAGAGCACAATGTCTAGTTACACAGGACGAGAAATCTGGAGGCTGGTGTGGCTCCGGGACAGCAGTGACCGTGCTGCGTGGTGTACTTGAGATCTGATGAGGCAGGAGGTAGGTGTGCCTTGTTCTCAAAAACAAGGTAACTAGGTGAGGCAGTGGGTATATTAATTAGCTTGATCATAGTAATCATTTCACAATATGGTTCAAAATATCACAATGTGCATCTTGAATATATACAATTTTTATTTGTCCAGAATACCTCAATAAAGCTGGGGACAAATAGTTCTATCCTAAAAAATAAATAAATAAATAATAATAAAAGAATAGAATCTAGTAACAAATGAGAAAACTCTAGTTTTTCCTGGCAGTGCTAGTGTCTGAGGTCGCCGAGCCAGTTTCCTGTCCCACATGGGATGTGAGCCCCACACCCGCTCCTGCAGAACAGCAGCGGAGTCACATGAGAGATTGGCTGTCTGCCCACGACTGTGCCAAGTGGGCCAGCGCCGGCCAATGTCCTGCCGTTAAGTTTGTCATTTCACTTGGCTGACAGTGGAACAGATTTCATAGTTTCTTGGGGTGTAACGAGGAATTTATCAAATTGTCCCAGCCAATTACAACAAATAGCTGGGAAAAGTCATGTGTTGGTGGATTATGGAGGGGGCGAGTTTTTTGGCTGCCTGGTCACCTTGCTAGGGAGCTGCCTTCCCACTGCTCTGTGTCCTGGTCCTGCTGCTCTGTTCCTGAGTGAGGCTTCCACCAACGAGGGAAGGTCCATGGACACCGTGGCATCATCTGGGAGAGGGAATGCAAGTCTTAAAGCATTGCCACCGGTTTTGGTACAATGAAACTTTAAATTCCTTTTTTGTAGATAAATGTACTTTTCTCTTTGCTGCCAGAAAACATTTTAAGTCTTTCTGCCCCAGTCAGTACAGCTTAATCAATTAGCAAACACCCAGCACAGGCTTCAGGTGAAAGCTCACAGTTGCCATTTGGGGAACTAGAGACGTATAGTAACATCTTAGTCTTGAACACTGAAGATGGCAAAGCATCATCTGTTATCTATTTGATCTTTCCATCAACTACTCACTTAGGTTTCTTGCTGGCAGAATTTGTTTTAGATTCACCTTTTTATTCCTCAAAGCCTTCTCAAAAATGTAAGCACTGAATATTTATTGAATTCCCAATTCGAAGCAAAGGGAATTTCACTTTCAAACGTAGACCACGTGGCTGTGTGAGGATCACAGGTCTCTGCCCTCCCACAAGTCACTGTGGAGATGGAGCAGTAAGGGATGCCACTAACAGGTGTCTGACTCCAGGCTGAATCCCAAGCAGGGAACACTCAGCCTCGGTGATCTTTACCTCCTGTCTGTCCACCTACCCCTTCATATTTGCTGGACTTCCTCAAGCAAGCCTGCACAAGGCTCTCCCCTCAGAGGAGGACAGCACTCTTTTCCTTATCATTTTTTCATAACTGGATAAAATATACTGGGAAGGAGACAGCCAATTTCCCATCAGTCTCAGCCCTCTCCATCCGTCTATTTCCTTAGAGCTGTGATGGAATCGGGAGTCTGTATTTATTCCAGTTCACAGAGAGAAATGGCTCTCTGGAGCGGCCTTCCAGAAGTGCTCCGTGGACTGCCAGGCTGGCCGTGACCGGGTTCCTTCTTGGGGTTTGTCTGTGTGTCTGCAGTGACTTTAAACCCAGCCTGGCACAGTGGATGCAGGGAGCCAATGCTGCTTCCCAAAAGGGCAGGAAACCAAGAAAATTGTAAAAGAGCGGAGAAAAGAGCTCATAATGAGAACAAAGAGTGATTCGCACAGAGAGAAAAATGAGGACTCTTTGGAAAGGGGCAGACGCAACCGGCTCACGTCCCCTTGATAACCACTCCTGATTTTACAGGCCTGACAGATAATCAAGGTCTCATTATACTCGGTGTCAGGAAGAGGGTAATATTTTCAGAGGGCAACTGCTTAAAAAACAATTTCTGTCACGCTGCCTGCCCCGCGTCAGGGATGCACGCCTCTGCGTCTGGCTGCTGATTTGGAAATAAATTATGCTGATTGCTCCCGATATGAGGGGAATCCATCATCATTCCCCTTTGAATTCATCTCGGCCACCCTGTAATTGCCCTGGGCCTGTCTCCCGAGGAGCCGCCCTCTTCCTCCGTGTGTTAATGAGACCCTCGGCCCCCTGCGTCCTCCTGCAGGCCCCGTGCTGGGCCTCGGCAGGGGGTGCTGGTGACCCCAGGACTCCCAGGGCCGAACTCTCAGCTCCTGAAGTGTTTTCCTCCTCCACGATGATTACCTTGAGGTTGGCCTCTTTTCCAGAGTTCAGTGGAAATCAGCCTGCTGCAGTAGGGACCATCAGCCCACGGGACAGGGCCCGGGAAATGAGGCAGGTTTTCATTTTTCTTTTAGCACTTCTGCTTCCCACACTTTCAGTGGCTGATAGTTTTGAGATGAAGAATGAACTCTAAACTTCTCCTTACCCTGCCTCCCAGCTGCTTTTCCCTTATGCCTGATGTTTGGATTATAAATACAAATTGAAGTTCTCAGGCGATCCCCGATTTCCTATGGATTGGAATCTTGAGGCTGGTGGCAACATAGGCTTTCTTTTACATTTCTGAGACCCGGAAAGTGTAGGTTTTTAGGTCTCAAGTTGCTGAATGTTTATTCTAAAGGAAAATGATGAGATAAAATAATAGGAATGAAAGCACTTTGAACAATGTAAAGTTCTAAGTGAGTGAATGTAGGGGACTTTTCCCTGTGGGGTTAGCCACGACCCTTGTGTGCAGGATTCCGTGGGACTCCCACATGGGGGGTCTCTGCCGAGAGAGCTCACAGCCGTCATCACGTGCCAGGTGCTGGGCTTTGCCCTGGCTTTACTGTCTCACTGGTTGGAAGCATTTGTCAATTTTACTTAGGTCCAGATGTTGTTTGACCTTTTTTTCAGATTTTATTGATAAATTGGAGGAAAATATAAGATCAGAATGTAGTTTTTCACCTCCGAGATTGGGCACTTTTGTTAGAACCTCCTTCTCTAACCTCTTAGGCTGTGTTTTTCAACCTTTTTTTTTTTTTTAAATCTCACAGCACACTTGAACCTAGAGTTAAACTTGCAGCTCACTTAAATTATGTTTATCCAAAAAAAAGTAAGAAAAAAAATATTTATTGTGATTTGAATTTCTTTTGAAAATAATTTAGTTAACGATTTTAAAAACTTTCATGGCACACCTAAGATCCTCTCATGGCACTCCAGTGTGCTAAGGTACACAGGTTGGAGAGCACTGCCTTGGGGCTTTGCCGCAGGACCTACTGTGGGGTCTCGTGCTGTCCTTTCTCTTACACTGACTCTGATTCCAGGAGGGAACTGTGCTGTCCTGGCTGTGACCTCACACACCCTTTATCCTCCTGTTTTCTCCACACCATTTACCTCTGCAGATGCTCCTCTGCTTACAACGAGGGTCTTGTCCTGAAAAACCATCAAAAGTTGAAACTATTATAAGTCGAAGATGCACTCAATACACCTGCCCTTCAGAGCACTGCTGTGTGGCATGCTCAGGCACTTAATCAGTCCATAGTTAAGCGTTATGTCCACACAAAGACTGTGGTATGACAGCATCGTGCCACATACTGCCAGCCCAGGGAAAGGTCAGAATTTGAAATTTGAAGTATGATTTTTGCTGAATGCTTTCACTCCCACGTAAAGTCAAAAAAACATAATCAGAGCCATTGCAAGTGGGGGCCATCTGTAGGGGGACTGCCTGTGCAGGGCTTAGCTCCCTGCCTCTGTTCCTGCCACCATGAGCTGTTGGCAGATATAGAAGGAGTGCTGTTGCTGGGGAGGCTGTGAGATGTGGGCCGCAGGTGTGTCTCTCTGGCTCTGAGTAGGGCTCACAGGGCCACAGCACAGCACTGCCCCTTAGGAACTGTGGGCTGGGAGGGGACAGAGCCCAGCAGTGCCATATCCTGAGCAGGAATGGGCCTCAGAGGCCACTAGAGGTAGCCTCCACAAACTGGAGACACCCTGGCAAGTCAGGGGCATCTGGGAAGGGGGAGGGTTCAGGAGGTGGGGCTGAGCTATGAGGTGTGGTTGCTGGTGCATTCCTGGGCTCACAGCACCATTTACCCTCCCTCCTTCTGCCCACTTACTCACAGGTGAGTGCTAAGTGCTTGCTAAGTACCCTGGTGCTTGCCCGTCCTGGTGCTCCCTCCACCTGCCCACCCTGCACCAGGCTGCGCTCCCCCACCCAAACCTGCTCTGAGCTGGGGCTCGGGATGTTATGTTCGCATTTCACCTGGCTCAGGCACAAAGGGCAGGCGACCAGCTCTCAGGCTGCAGATGCTCACCTCCTCCCTCTCACCTAGACAGGAGGAGGTCGGGGAGGGCATGTGCCTACTGCTGGGAGCCCTGATGCCATTGCACAGGTGACCAGGCTGTGAAGCCTGGGGTCTCTGGGTTCTTGGGGAGGAGAGATGCTAGGAAAGAACCTGCTGGGGACTGCACTTGACTGTGTGAAGCCCATTTTGCCTTTTCATCATAACACTGTGGGGCCTGAGTGAAGGCTGAGGCTCCCAGCCTGACTGTTAGGTGTGTTCCCACATTCTATACACAGGATGGGGTTCTCCAGAGGCTGTGGGCTAAGTCTCCCACTTCTCACCCAAAGTAGGTTTTGCTTGTCAATTCTCAGTTCCCTTTCATGAGGCGGGGCACACCCGCTGTGTCGTGAAGCTTTCCAAAAGGGGACTGAGATTACTAAACAGGATCACAAGAACTCTCCTCACTTTTTCCTCTAGAAGGAAGGGGACCCCTCCCCCAATT
Organism: Galago senegalensis; assembly: GCA_963575145.1. Taxonomy (NCBI): domain Eukaryota; kingdom Metazoa; phylum Chordata; class Mammalia; order Primates; family Galagidae; genus Galago; species Galago senegalensis. The sequence continues at coordinate 29,459 of CAUYTI010024432.1, read as the reverse complement.
TCAATTTCAACATGGGCTTCTGAAGGCTTTTAAGCATCCTAATGTAAAAACAAGTAACAACACAATAAGGAAATAAAAGTGGCCTGAATTCAAACTGATCAATCAAATGGGAGTGCAGCTTCATAAAAATAAAATCTAGTGACTAGTCCACTAACCATCTGGTTAGCGCTTGTCTGCATGATGTTTACTTTGTATCCACAGCACACACAAGCACAGAGCTGTGCTCAGCAGCGGTGAGTGAATAGCTATCCTTCTCCTTCCCACACGCTGTACTACTACTGTGACCACAGGTCAAATGCTGAAGTTAGAAGAGAACTCAAATGGGCAAAAGGACCCCAGGCCGAGAGCTGCCCGTATGGCCAGGTCTGTGGGAAACAAGACTTACACTCTCAAATAATGACCCCGAAGGTTCCCTCTCCTCTTCCTGTTTGCTCTGTACATTTTGACCTCCTAACAGGGAGGTGCAAATGAGTTCCATTTCCCTCTCAGTTCTAGGCACTCTCTGGAACATCTTTGATTAACCATAGTGTTTCATTTCTGTCCAGCTCTGTTGGTGACTTTTGACTTGGAATGTTGATTCCTTCTTCTGGAAGAATGGCTTTCACTGTTGCCCAAATGCTTGGGTGGGCTGTCTTCAGAATCCTTTGTACCTTTCCTGTGGAGTCAGGAGATAGCTGAACTGTAGGTGCCATCTTCACAGTCTGAATAGGTCTTCTCTTGGTGAGCATAGTGTTCTGCATACCAAACAATTCCGTATAGACACAAGAAGGTGGTGAACACCATGCAAAGAAGTCAAAGCACAACATAGTGTATTTGGGTCTTACACAAAGTATCTTGTCCACATTTTATGCAAAAAATAGCTTCCAGGAAACCAGTGACCCCAAACACCCAGCACTGTGTTCCCACGTGTTTGCGTTGTGTGTTGGTGAGGTAGGCGTAGTGTTGTCTCACTGTGGGAGTGTGATGACACCAGTGAAGGGAATCCTACACCAACTTAATGGATGGCTGGCCTAGAACACAAAGATACGCTTCAACAAGAAGGTATTCAACTCAGTCAGCTGCCACATGATCATGAAGAGGTATCTGGCCACTCTCTCTGAAAAGATTTGGGGTCAAACCATCGAACATAGGCCCAGCCAGCAGGAGTACACTGCTGCATAGCTCTCTTGATATTCCTGGTGGTTGTGTGAATGTCCTTGAAGCTTGCCCAGTAAGTCCTCATCTCCAAAACAGCAAACAACCATGCCATCACCGCTACACAGCTGCATGTCCAGAATGACTTGGTGCCACCAGCACTCGGCAAAATTGGACAGAAGATGCATGACCCAAAGCTCAGTTAGCTCCCATGTAGTGCTGATTGTCCAACAGAGACCATATTAACAAAGCCTTCACGGCCCAGCCCCGGGAGTGTCCAAATGAAAATATATCAGAGTGACTGATAACCCTCTCCTAGGTGATAACAGGGCAGTTCACAGCATACTCCATGATATCTACTTCCCTTGTGTACTGAAGATTTGGATCTAGCCAATACATTAGAGGTTGCACCTGCTCAGAGTTCAGGAAGAGCAGGATACCAGGAAAAGGAAGCAGAGCTCACCAAGTCCAGAAACCATTCACTTTCAGGTTGGTTGAGGCCCAGTGAAGGGACTGTTGGGGAAAGCTAATACACCTGATAATAAGAGAGAAGAATACAACAGAGAGGATGCCTCTGCAGATGTCTTCTGGAACAGAATCATCTCTGGTGAAGTATGTGAGGCTGATGATGGTGAAGCTGAGTGATGGTGTGTGGCTGGGAGACGTCAATGGTCATATCCTATACTTGCTGCTTCTTGGTCATCCAGAAACCTACCTTGTAGTTCACATCATCTTTGCTCAGTCTGGCTCCCCACGCAGGATGACATGGCCCACCTCCCTGTCCTCCCACAGTCGCGGCCCCAGCCCAGAAAGGCTGGGCCCCCGAGGGTGATAAGCCACAGAGGGCGAGCAGCTGGACCATAAGGCTGGGTCTGGGCTCCAGTCTCTAATTTTAATTTTAGCCATTCTTAGAGGTGTCTAATCTCATTATGGTCTAAATTTGAATTTCCATAGGGACCGTGATGTTGAGCGTCATTTCATAACTTAACATTGGCTTATTTGCCATCTGAGTGTCTTTGGTGAAGTGTTCACACATACTTTTTAAAATTTTTTATTGGGTTATTTTCTTGTTATTGTTTTTGAGAGATCTGGATATCATTTCTTTTCAGATGTTATTTTCAACTTTTTTTAAGTTTGTAGTTTATATTTTCGTTATCCTGTCTTCTGAAGAACAGAAGTTTTAAATTTTGATGAAGTCAAATTTACCAATATATGATTTTATGGACTGTGCTTTTCAGAGAGCCTTGTCATTTTTCAGAACTGTTTGTAGATCCTTTGAATTCCACATGGATTTTAGAATCAGCTTTTTAATTTCTACCAAAAACGTGTACTATTATTTTTGGGGGGAGTGAATCGAATCTATAGATTAATTTGGGAAGAACGGATACCTTAACAATTTTAATTTTCTAATCCATGAATATGTTATAGGCCTCTACTTAGTTAATTCTTAGCATTTTTTCTCAGCATGTTTTATGGTTCTTAAGATGCAGTTTTTGCACATTTGTTGAATTTATTCCTAAGCATTTCAATTTATATTTTTATCTATTACAAATGGTCTTGCTTTTCTGTAAACTTCAAATTCTGGTTGTTGTTTGAATAGAGAAATACAGTGCTTTATTTGTATTTCAATTTGTTGGCTAGAGCTCTCATAACAATATACCTGGGTGGCTTAAACAAAAGATTTTTATATTTTTCACCTCAGAATTCTGGAGAAATCCAAGATGGAGGTGTCCCCAGGTTGGACATCCTCCTTGTCCTCCCCGCTGGGCTCACAGACGCCACCTCTTCTCCTGGCCTTCACCTGGCCTTCCCTCCCTGCCCGTGTGCATTTGGGTCTACATTTCATTCTCACAGAAAGACGCCAAACTGGATCAAGGCCCACACTGAAGACCTCATTTTAACTGAAATACTTCTATGAAGTACTTGTTTTCAAATATTGTTCTATTCTGAGGGACTGGAGGTTAGGACTTCAGCATGTGAATTTCAGGGGCTCATGGGCAGCTCATAACCATTGATCTCACACCCGCAGCCTTGCCAAACACACTTCCAGTAGTGTCTTTGTGGTTTCCATACAGTTTTCTACGTAGATGATCATGTCATCTGATAATAAATACATCTGGATGTTTTTTGTTTCTTTTTCTTGCTTACTGCACTGGCTATAACCTCAAATACAATGTTACATAGATGAGTAAACCCAGACATCCTTGCCTTGTTTCTGTATTTAGGGGGAAAGAATTTGTTTTTTCCATCAAGTATGAGGTTAATTTTACATCTTTCATAAACCCTTTATCAGATTGAAGAAGTTCCTTTTTGCTTTTATGAGTTTTTTTTAATCATGAGTAGATACTGAATTTTGTCAAATATTTATTCTGTGAGATAATCATTTGGTTTGGCATTTAATCTGTTGACAAGTAAATTATGTGCTCTGATGTTTGAATGCTGAAACAACTTTGCATTCCTGGGATAAGATACACTTGTCCTTTTTATATTGTTTGATTCAGTCTGCTAAACTTTTGTTAAGAGTTTTTGCACCTTTGTTCCTGGGGGATATTGACCGCAGTTTTCTTTTGTTGTTATGCCTTTGATTTTTGTATAGGAATAATGATGACTGCATTGAACCGGTTAACAAGTATGTCCTTCCTTTTTTCTAAAAGAGTTTGTACAGAATTGTTACTGTTTGTCCTCAGGCGTTTGTGGAACTCAGGAGTGGCCCTCTAGGCCTGGAAATTTCATTGTAAAAAGGCTTTCAACTACAAATTAAATTTCTTTGTTAGGTTTTGGGACATTTAAATTATCTTTCTCCTCTTTAGTAAATTTATCTTTTAAGAAGTTTATCCGTTTCATCTAAGTTGTCTAATCTGTTGTTATGAAGTCACTTGTGATGGTCCCTTATTACCTTTTTAATGTCTTTGGGGTCCCCAGTGATATCACATCTCCCACTCCCGATACTGGAAATTTGCTTCCCCCCCCCATCACCAACTTTTAAAAATGAATCTCTAATATATTTACTCATTTTACTGACTTTCTCAAGGAATTAGTTTTTGGTTTCACTGATTTCTTCTATAATAACTATACTTTATATTTTTTATTAATTTATTTTTCTGGTTAATTTGGTTTCCATTTGCTCTTTTCTTTTAGTTTCTTAAGCAGAAGTGAAACTCACTGACTTGAGACCTCCCCACCTCTGAGTGTAGATAATTATTGTGATAAATTTCCTCCCTGTACTGCTTTACTGGCATCCTACACATTTTTCAATATGCCAATCTTTATTTTCGTTTGGTTCAAAATGTTTTCTTCAATCCCATTTTGATTTTTTTCCTGGGCATAAGGAATTTTTTTTTTTAGGGTTATATTTTTTAATATTTGGGGGGTCTTCCAGATATCTTTTTTTGTTATTAATTTCTAATTTAATTTTATTGTTATCTGAAAAAAGCTTTGTATGAATTGAAAATTTTTATAGTTACTTATATTAGTTTTATGTCCAGTAGTGTGGTTTGTCTGATAAACATCCCAAGTACTCTTGAAAAGAATGTACTTTGCTGTTGTGGAGTGTTTGGTGCAGATTGATCAAGTCATGTTGATTGATGGTGTTGCTAAAATCTTTTATAGCCTGAATCACAGAGAGAAAGCCATGGAAAGTTACAACTGCAGATGCGGATTTTCCTGTATTTTCTTGTGGTTCTATCATATTTTGTTTTACATATTTTGAGGTTCTGTTAATAGATCAATAAACATAATTGCTATGTCCTCTATATGAATTCTGCATTTATCATTTTGAGATGACCATGTTCATGGTGGGCATTTGCTTGAGGGTCTCTGTGACCCCTGCCTACTGAAGCTCAGGCCTTTGTTTGACCCTCCCCTGGACCATGGGCAGGACTGGCTTCTAGCCAAAAGAATGTGGCAAAGGTGACAAGGTGTGCATAATTATGTATAAATAATTAAATAATTTTGTTATATAAGATAAAAGTGCCCCTCTTGATGGAGTCTCTTTTGACCTCGCTCTCCCTCAGTGAGAAGGCAAGAGACCACAACTCTGGGAAGTCTATACAGCAAGGAGCCAGTGAGGGCGTGATGGACCCTGACAGTCAGAAACTGAGATGATGAAAGTGTGATGCTAAGTTTGTAAAATATTGTTAATACAGCAAGGGAAACCTGATAGGCCTGACAGCATTCTTTGCTCTGAAGTCTATTTTGTGTGATATGAATATGTCCACTTTCACTTTACTTTGATTAATGTTAGCATGGTATACCTTTTCCAATCCTTTTATTTTTGCCTTTTTTGTGTCTTTATTTTTTAAAAGTAGGTTCTTTATAAATGACATCTTTTGTCTGTCATATTTTTGGACAATCTGACAATCTCTGCCTTTTACTTGGGGGTGTTTAGAGTATGCACACACATATATATGTTTTTATTGTGGTAAATATACATAAGAATAATTTTTATTTTAAGTGTACAGTTCAGTGATATTAAGTTGCATTCATAACAATGTACTATTTGTTTCCAGAACTTTTTCATCATTTCAAACAGAAACTCTGTACCAAATAAACCATAATTCCAAATTTTCCTCCCAAAGCCCCCCACACACATACCCTCTGATAAACGCTATTCTATTTTCTATTTTCTATGAATTTGACTGCTCAAGGTACATTACGTAGGTGGAATAATATATTTGTCATTTTGTGTCTAGCTTATTTCACTTGACTTGAAGTCCTCAAATACCTGTCAGAACATCTTTCCTTTTTCGGGCTGAATAATCCATTGAATGGATGTACCACAGTTTGCTTATCTGTTAGTCTGTCTATAGGCATTTGGGTTGTTTCCAACTTTTGTTTATTGTGATCACTATTGCTATGAACATTGGTATGCAAATACCTGCTTGAGTCCCTGCTTTTAATTCCTTTGGGTATATGCTCTGCAGTGGAATAGCTAGATGACAGAGTGATGCTATATTTAACTTTTTGAGGAATTGCCATACTGTTTTCTGCAAAGACTGCACCATTTACATTCCCACCAGTAATTTCAACTTCTTCATAACTTTGCCAACACTTTCGTTTTTTGTAGCAGCCATCCTAATGAGTGTGAAATGAATCTCACTGTAGTTTTGTTCTGTATTTCCCTAACGACTAGTGATGCGGAGAATCTTTTCATGTGCTCATTGGACATTTGTGTACTGTCTTTAGAGAAAAGTCTATTTAAGTTCTTTGTCCACTTTTAAAGTTAGTTGTTCTTTGTTGCTGTTGACTTGTAAGATTGTTTTCTGTGTTCTGGATATTAATCCCTTATCAGATATAGAATTTGAAAATATTTTCTCCCACTCAGTAGATTGTCCTTTGATGTATAACAGTTTTTAATTTTAATAAAAGTCCAAATTATTTTTTTCTTTTATCATCTGAGCTTTTGGTGTTATATTCAAGTAATTATTATCAAATCAAATGTCATGAAGATTTTCTCCTATTTTATTCTAAGGATTTTATAGTTTTAACTCTTACAACCAGGTATTTGATCTATCTTGAGTTTATTTCATTCTTTTGCCTGTGGATGCTCAGTTTTCCTGGTACCATTTGTTAAAGATTGCCCCTTCACAAATGGATTTTCTTGGCACCCTTGTCAAAAATCAGTCGACCATATGTGTGAGGGCTTATTTCTGGGCTCTCCATTCTATTCTTTTCTAGGCTCTTTACATTTAACACAATTCGTGTTATGTTAGAAATTAAGCTTGCCATCTTGTTATCAACTCATCTTCACTCTGTTTATTTAGTCTTTCTTTATCTTCCTTTAGTTTGATTAATTTAGTATATAGGCTGTCCCAGAAGTCATCCCTAAAGTTGCCATACATAGGGAAAATGGGAAATTGTAGCTATTTTATCTTTTACAAAATATTCACTATATAATTTTATAAAATATTTATAAAATATTCTCTATGTGTTGGCCACCTCTTTGTAAAATTTAACAGTGAATATTTTATAAATAAAGGTACATTTAGCTATAATTTCTCATTTTCCCTTTGTATGGCAACTTGAGGGGCAACTTTGGGACGTCCTGTATTTTATAATTTATTTTTATCTCTTTTGTTGGTTTTTCAGCTTTTGCTCTTTGTTGTGTTGTTTTGATGATTGTTTTAGGGTTTACAGAATGTGTCTTGAATGCATCATAATCGATTTCCAGATTGTGACGCAGCACATAATGCATATAGTGTGAGAACTTTTCGAGAATATGCTTTCATGTCTCCATTCTAGACCATACATACTCTTCTGTCATTCATTTTCCTTCTACACATGTTACACACTCTATAATACACTGACTTCTAATGGGATTCAAATAGTGAGAAATTCTTTTCATGTTTACTCATGTGGTGACCATTTCTGCTGTCATTCATTCCTTTGTGTACATCTGTTTTTCTCTTGTATCATTTTCCCATCTGTGGAAAGACTTCTGCTCATTTCCTTTGTAGTGTAAGCCTCTGGTAATGACTTCTTCAGCTCCTGTGTGTTTGAAGAGGTGGCTCATATCTTCAGTTCTCATGATCCTTGCCTCTTCCACCATGTGGCAATTTCCACATTCCTTGTTGCCTGGCTCTTCTCTTTGTCTCTCTCCTTCTTCCACTTATACAGATTTTGGGGTAGCATTAAGGCCATCTAAGCAATGCTCAATAATCTCCCTAACTAACACATTCCCTCCATCTGCTACCTTAACTGCCCTTTGCTGTGTAATCTGACATCATCACAGATTCCAGGATCCAGGACTCACAGATTGTTAGACATGGGTATCTTTGAGGACTTACTCTGTTTATCATGATGGAAATGATGCTGCCAAGAGGCCAAGTAAAAAAATACTGATGAGTTCCACTGGATCAAGAAGCAAGGAGGGGACAGGGGAACCTGATTTTAACAAATGCATGAGGCTAACAAGAAATGGGTTGAAGAAACAGAGGAAGGTGATAAAGTAGAGAAATCAACTTTAGACTACTGTGTTGGGAAGTTTAGTGATGAGGAGATAAGAGTTACCAAAAACCATGCTGACAGCATGAAGAGACAGTAGGGTGGACACAAAGGGAGTTCAGGCTCCATGTCCGAGATTGGGGTCTGCTCTGATGAAATGTCTGAACATGCACAACTCTTTTAGCTTCTGGGGGCATCAGCTGTACAAAGGAAGAATGAAAACACTGGCCTTCTCTCCAGAACCATTCTTGGAGAGCAAATGAGACAGACGCAAAAGTACTTCATAAAGGGAGGGTGATTGGAAAGATCACCTCTATGTTCTGTCTTGCAAGGGTATAAGTGAATCTTTCTAAAACTAGAGCATAAATGTCTTAACACAATAACTAAGTAAATGACATAAAGTCTACGTTAACCAGTTTGAGGAAAATATTTCAAATTGTATATGAAAACACTACACTGTACCCCATGATTGCATTAATGTACACAGCTATCATTTAATAAAAACAATATATATATATATATATATATTAGCTAATGTGAATAAGTAAACCTTCAGCTTTTGAGACTAAAGTCTATATCACTTTTTATCACTATCAGAATGAGTGTGTTATTGTAAATAAAGTATAAGCAAAGGTCAAACTCACAGGTAGCAGAACATTTAGCAATAAAGAGCATGGAGAGGAAGAAAGACAGGAAGGAAGAAAAAAAGAAGAAAGGAAAGGAAGAAAAAAGGGAGGTCAAGAATAGGAAATGGGGTGGTGCCTGTGGCTCAAAGGAGTAGGGTGCCAGCCCCACATGCTGGAGGTGGCGGGTTCAAGCCCAGCCCTGAGCAAAAATTGCCAAAAAAAAAAAAAGGAATAGGAAATGATTTTTTAGACTTTGACAACATTCATTTTTTCATTAACTAACCACATCCCTCAACCTATTCTTACTTTGTCAAATATATGTTTTTCTTATTTTTTTATATGTGCTTTAAATTTCATAGTGTGTTCTTGCAACTTTTATTTCCATTTGGGAAATGTAAGTTACCTAATGTAACTTATATTTAATGTAATTTATCATTAATTTCCCAAGAATTGATTTTAGTAGATTAAAAAATAATTGAAATTTCAGAATATCTGAATAAGTAAAAGAATTCTTCTCGTTAATATAACTTCCACTTTCATAGATGTGTGTGTGTGTGTGTGTGTGTGTGTTATTTCAGGCTCTGATTTCACAGCTTCTGATGCGTACATGGTTCCAGTAGTTAAATTTCTTCTTTCTTCTTCACACAAAAGCTACATTGCTTTAAACTAAGGTTTCTGTAGCAGATTGTTTTTCACACCCTGGATAACTCAGCAATATTTTATTATTGGGACTCAGAAGAAGTATATTTAAAGTGCATGAAATATCATTTGACTGTTCTCTTTAGTAATGAGCCTCTTCAAGTCTTTTGCCTATTTTTAAATTGGATTGTCTATCTTTTTCTGATTGATTTGTAGTTGTGTATCTTGGGTACAAGTCCACTGTCAGATATGTATATATAGCCAATATACCCTCACATTCTTTGACTTGTTTTTTCCCCATCTTTAGACATCTTTTTTATGAAGTTAAAAAGTAAGAAAAACTTACCTAGAAGTCAGAATAGTGCTTACTTTTGTTGGGGGTTAGGAGGGTTGATAATATCTAAGAGAATTCAAGAATAGGCTCCTGTAGTGTTATAATAATATATACATTTTTATCTGGGTGGAAGTTCCATGGTCATATGTATTTCAAAATCTATTCAAGTTCTACATTTAAGATTGGTGCAATTTTTATGCATCATACCTCAAGAAAAAGTTAAAGAAAAATAAGTTGAATGCATGAAATGGAATTTTAAAACAATACTTATAGTCATTGTCAAAGAAGGGGTGCTCAAGTCACTTTAAACATGGGGAAAAAGAAACAGTCTTCTGCCTTTGACAATGTGATTGTACCAATCCACACATATCTGGATATTTCACAGGTTTTCTATGTGCCCTGGCTTAAGTGTGGTCCAAAATTAACAAGCCACTTTGTAAGGTTTACCTGAATTAACTGCAGTAATTTCACAACCATTCATACTTACCATGTGAGGATATGCAAATAGTCTGTTGAAGGGATTGCATCAGCCAAAGGGATTAACTATGCTTGTTGGATTCTGGTTTATATGACCTGTCTAAGCACATCATATCATTGGTAGTCCCCAACATTTTTGGCACTGGAGACTGTTTTCATGCAAGACAATTTTTCCATGGACTAGGTGTGGTGGGGGCATTAGATTCTCATAAGAAGTGCACAACCTAGACTCATATGCACAGTTTATAGCAGGGTCTATTCTATGTTCTTGTGAGAATCTAATGCTACCCCTGATCTGAGAGGACAGGAGCTCAGGCAGAGATCCAGCTTTGGGGGGCTACTGTAAACACAGATGATGTTTCCCTTATTCGCCCACCGCTGATCTCCTGCTGTGCATCTGCTCCTAACAGACCATGAACCAAGAAGAGTCTACAGCTTGGGGTTGAGGACCACATCATAGCTAATGTGGTATAAGCAAACTTTCAGCCATTAATCTACTTCTTGTTAGCACTCTGTAGGGAGGTCTCCCTCATCTTTTATTTTATTTACTATTTTTTTTTACTTTAAATTGAGCTTAAAGTTCTCCCGTCTTTCTTGCATCCAATTTGTGGTCTCAAATGGAAATGTTATGTAGCCTTTATTGTAACTATTTGTAGAAATCTTTACCTAAATGGAGGATCTGGTTATATTTCTTGATAACTGTCCTATTTATTTAAACAGAAGGAAATTTTGAAGTAGTCATCATTTTCTTCTTGTGTTGGTCTCTGTGTATATACTCTTACACAATATTAAGCTGATTTCTAAAATTTTTTCTTGTAAGTTTTTAGACAGTTTCAGAGGATATAATTTTCAGTTTATTGTAAATATTGCCATTATAAACAAAAACTATAACACCACTCTTTTAAAAGTATTAAATGAAATCCATATGGAATCTAAATACCACAATGGTATTAAGCCTTACATCATCCATTGGTAAAAATGGAAAAAAAGAAGTCTTAATAGTTGTAAATTTTTCTCTTTAAACTCATACTGCCACCTCATAATCCCTGTAGGATTGAACTAATACAATACATAAATGTTTGAAAACCCTTTATTGTATACTTTACCTTAATTCTTTGTAGCAATAATATAGTAATTAAAATTAAAATCTGTATATGATGGACCCATAGATAGTATAATACTGCATAGGGGAAAAACTGAAAACCTTTCCTCTAGATCTGGAAAAAGACAGAATTACCCACTCTTACCACTGTTACACAAGACAGTACTAGAAGTTCTAGTTAGAGAAACTAGACAGAAAAAAAAGGGCACCCAATTTAGAAAGGAAAAATTCAAACTATCCTTTTTTACAGACTGTGTGATCTTATAGCTAGAGAAATCTAAAGTCACCTAAAAAAAACAAAACTATTAGAATTGATAAACAAATTAAGTAAAATTTTCAGGATAAAAATTCAACATACAAAAATGAGTAGCATTTCTCCAGGCCAACAGTGAGCAATCTGAAAAAGAAGCCAATAAACTAATTCCATTTAAAATAGCTACAAATAAAATAAAATATGTAGGAATAAACTTAACCAAAGAAGTGGAAGATTTCTGCAATGGAAGTTATAAAACTCTGATGAAAGAAATTGGAGAGGACACACAAAAAATGGAATGATAGTCCATGCTCATGGATTAAGAGACAATATTGTTATTGTAAAATGTCTACACTACCCAAAGCAACCTACAGATTCAATGAAATCCCCATCAATACACCAATGACATTCTTCAAATAAATGGAAAAAATAATCCCCAAAATTATATGGAACCACAAAATACTCAGAATAGCCAAAGCTATCCCAAGCAAAGAAAAGAGCAAACTGGAGGAATCACATTACCTGACTTTGTACTATACTGTAGAGCCACGATAACCAAAAGAGCATGGCACCTACACAAACCACATACAGGCAAAAGGAACAGAATAGAGAACTCTCAGATAAAGCTACACATCTATCGTGAGCTCATTTTTGACAAAAGTGCCAAGACCACGTAGCTGGGAAAAGATGGTCTCTTCAATACAGGGTGCTGGCCTGAATGTCCACATGCAGAGAAGGAAACTAGGCCCCTATTTCTTTCCATACACAAAGACCAAAGACTAAAGACTTAAGTCTTAAACTTGAAACTATAAAATTACTAAAATAAAACATTGAGGAGATGCCTCCAGTCTTTGGTGTAGGCAAAGACTTTTAAAGAAATAAACCAAAAGCACAGGCAGCCAAAGCACAATTGGACACACAGAATCTCATCAAGCTAAACAGTTTCTATGCAGCAGTGGAAACAGTTGACCAGCTTGCTGCAGTCCCTTGGATGGTCAACTTACAGAGCTTCTACAATAAAATTTATGACTAGAATAAGACAATTTTATTCCTGTTTTTATTTTTGCAGTTGAAAACACTGATAAATATCTTAAGTAAAGGGGAAGAAAGATTAATTTTTTTTACATCAGTGTCACTATTTTGAGTTCTTTCTCAGTCATTTGTCAAAAGTCATATAGTGATGTGTTATTAAAAGTATATTTAAACAGCCAACTGGATTTGGACCTCCAATTTCCTTGAAAGCAAAGTAGTAAGTCCCCTAGCTTGCAAGAAGATTCTACCCAGTCATCAGTCACTAATTTCCTGGCACCACAAAGTCCTTCCAAGGCTTTTCACATGATGGTCATTCATGTTCATTTTCCACGTAAAGGCAGAGTTCAGTATACTCTGAAAGATGTTGTAAAATTGGAATATCATTTATTTTGATACATCTACACCAATATGCATTTTTTACAAAGTTTTATATATATATTTCCCTCAAAACTTTTAACTATAGACCTCTTTCATTTCCTGGAAAATATTCACCTTATAAACCAATAGGGATATTCAGTTTTCTTTGTCAAACAAATCAACCAAAGCAGACTAACTTTCTGTTCCAAAATGTTTGATTTCATTTTTTTCAGTTTCAATTAAAAAATGTTTTCATGATAACCACATCAGAAGTGGAAACCAGAAATGATTCTAATGGATAAATTGGGGACTGGGTGTTAACATGAGTTTGTCACTTGGATTCAGTAACATAGACGGACCATTAATATATTGTGCCTCAGCTCTCAGGAAACTCTCCTTCACGAGCAGTTTCGGTAGGCAGAGGAGGGACGAGGCCAAGTGATCCACAGGGTTTGTCTTTACTGCTGCCTCCTCCTGCCTCCGTCCTCCACAGCATATGTAAAGTGAAAACATTCAGCGTGAGCCACATTGTCCTGTCTTTAATTCTACTCTTAGCCCTTGATGGAAACAGGTGTACTAAATGTCAGGACAGTGGCAGAACCAAGTCATACCTTTATGGGGTTTTGCTTCTAGGAGTCTTCACAGATATCACTATTTCAAATTGTTTCTTTGGTGGGCACCCCAGAAATTTTTACTTTAGGATAATGCACTATAGTGAGATATTTAGTAAAGACAAGAGCACCATTTCTTTCTAAAGTGGGAGAAGAGAGCTTTACAAAGGATAGTGGGGAAGGAAAATACGTGTGACTCCTGGACGGGTTCTCTATTAATGGACTATTTTTATTTCCTGTCTGAAAGTCATGGCATGTGCATGGTTATAAACAACTATGCACATGTGTGATGGGTATGAAAAGTGAATTAGCTACGATGGTTTTGAATATTGATGTTTTCTTTTTAGCATTTAAACTTAGCAGATGAAGGACAAAGTTTTGTTACTTTATTATTTTTTAATGAACAGAGAGATTTGAATTTATTTACGTTTCCTTTTTTCCCTTCTTTCTTTCAAATTTGTAGATGCCAGGATATCACAGGATGCTACAATATTTTAATAGATCTGAAAATTAGGAGAGTGACTTGCAAAACTAAAATTGAAAGGCCTGCCTTTCCTGAAATGGTTACCTGCTGTCTAGCTGAAGAATAAGCTAGGGGAATCCCTGGAAAATAGAATCTGTTTGAAACTCATATAAGGAAATTCATAATGGCATTAGATTGTCGTTACTTAGTACTTTGAAGAATTGAGTTTATGAGTTAAAAGAGAAAAGAGCATAGATGTAAACTTTTGCCTTTTTTTTTAGTTTCATTTTTGTTTTCAATTTACAAAACCAAGTCTTAACTTCAACTAATTAATTACTTCATGTCTGAATAGAGGATGGGGAGGAGAAAAATGCCAAAGGGGGATAATAAAATACTTGTATAACCACACTGTGCGTAGTATGAGTTTTGTCAATTAAAATGCTTAGTATGGTTTTTAAAAAGTATACATTTCTGAAAGTAAGAGCCATCCAAGTCCATTTTAAACTTGGGAAAGAGGCTAAAGAAGCGATATATATTATTTATAACACCTAAAAGCTATCACATCATATTTGGTCCCAGTGATTTATCCAGGAATGGGTATTTTCACGTAGTTGAAATCATATCACATGTGTGTATAACTTGGTTCATGACACTGTTCACTTGTTATAGTGTTTTATCATATAATGAAAAATCTTAGAAACTTAATTTTGCAGACTGCATAATGTTCTATCATATCAATATGTCACATTTTAAGTCATTTCTAATTTTTGCTCTTATATTTCTGCTGAGATGTCTTTTTCTCCAAATTTCTGCTTTTTTCCCAAGGATGGATTGTTAGAAATAGCATTTTAGAACAAAAGAATTGGAGGTTTTAAAAGTTTGCACTGCTGAATTGTTTTGCAAAAAGGATGCCTAAATTGACATTTCCACCACTAGTCTAAGACAGAATCATTTCTTTGTATTCTCTCCATCACCGAGTATTAGCTTAAATTTTCCTTTTGGAACTGGGTAAGTAAAAAAAGCATTTCATATTAAAATGAATATTAATATTTTTAACTCTAGCCAATTCCTCTCTCATTCTCTCTTTGGTTTTTTTTTTTTTTTTCTGTTTTTGAGACACAGTCTCACTCTGTTGCCATGGTGTCATCATAGCTCACAGTAAACTCCTGGGTTCAAGCTATTCTCTTGCCTCAGCCTAAAAGCTGAGAAGTAGCTGGGACTACAGCTGCCCACTACAACGTTCCACTAATTTTTCTACTTTTAGTAGAGACGAGGTCCCACTCTTGTTGCTGGTCTGGAACTCCTAAGCTCAAGCAATCCATGTGCCTTGGCCTCCCAGAGTACTGGGATTACAGGTGTGAACCACCCTGCCTGGCCGCTTTTCTCTGTCTTGTGTGTGGTGTGTATGTGTGTTTAGATCATTTATGTTAGAGCAAAAGTTATTCACAAATGACATTATTGAAAAAGCTGGTTAGGTTTTATAAGCATTGGTAAACAGTATTTGCAAAGGATGGAAATTGAATAAACAAAAAAAGCATACCTAAAACTCCTAGGTTTTTAGTGCAGATATAATACACATTTAATTGAAATGTGATCCTCTTTTGATGTAGTATTAATTTTAGTAGTTTGATGTTGAAACTTCTTAAAGTTACTTTATTTATAATTTGCCTTCAAAGCATGCCATTAGGATCTCTAAATGTCCTTTAATTAATATATTACACTCCAATAGGTGGAATAATGTTCCCCCAATATGTCCACGTCCTAGTTCCCACCACATGTGAATATGCTACTTTATCTGGGAAAAGGGAATTGAGGTTGTAAGGGGATTGTGGCTGCTAATCACCCAACTTTATATTAAGGAGAGTACCTTGGATGGTTTGGCTGGGCTGCATGTGAATACAGGAGTCCTTGAAAACAATGAGGAAGACAGACCAGGAGGTCAGAGTATTATAGTTTGAGAAGAGCTTGACTTGTGAATGTTGGTTTTGAAATGGAAGGAAGAGGACCATGAGTACGACTGGCAGCCTCGAGAGCTAGGAAAGGAAGGAAGCCTATTCCAATATCCTCCAGAAAGAAATAGACTTGCCAACACCTTGATTTTTTTTAGCTCAGTGGAACCCATGTTGTGCTTATAACCTACAGAGATCTGATAATAATTTTGTGTAGTTTTAACCCACTAAGTTGGGAATAATCGTTATAGCAGCAATAGCAAACTAACACATACTCAAAAGCTTTTTTTGTGATTCACTAAGGGTCTGGAATATTCAAACCATCCTTGATTTATAACATTTCCTCATTTCATTATTATTCACATGCAATTGCTTTTTATCAAAAGACTAACTGATAGATTTGCGACAGTTGGGTTTTTCCTTAATAATATAAAACAGATGTTTACTTATTGATGTCACCACATTTTACATGCAGGTGATTTGTGATTTTCATTTTATGTACTTACCAAATCTATTACCTTTATGACTTCAATTGCTATTTGTGGGATTGGTTCACAGTCTCAGTTATATGTCTTTATATTTTTACTAGAGAGAATTGAAGATCAATATCTTGAAAATCGTGCTACTCATTATTTTCTCTACTGAGCCTTTTTGTTAAGAGGTCCATGGCGTTTGAAGCTCTTTAGCGTTTACGTCCCTTTAAAAGTCTGTGTTAACAGATTTATTCATTCAGTAAACATTTATTGAGAGTTACAGTGTGACAGTTTTGTGTAAAATGCTGATAAGGGCCAATTTCTCCTCTCAGGGAGGTCACAGTTTTATCAAGACAACATATAAGAGCTGGACAGCAGGCTGGGCCCAGGAACACTCACCTTGCAGAGACACATGGGGGCCCCATTTTCTTTCCTCTCTACTATTGGAAGCTTTCGCAATTGCTCTGCCCAGCACTCTTCCTGGTCTCCCTACTGCCTTTTCTAGAAACCAGAGTCATTCATTTCAATGTAAGTCAGATCAGATGCTCCCAAGCATGACCCTGCCCCTCTAAGTCCCCCAGTAACTTCTCAGTTCACTCTCAGTAAATGTTTGAGTCTTCACAAGTCCTGCAAGGTGAAAGCCCAGCACCTCTGCCCCTTCCCTCTCCCCATTCTGCCCCCATCACACAGCTCCTGGCACAGGGCTTCCATTCTAATTTCACTTTAAACACTTTAAACACGCAGCTGCTCACAGTCTGCACTTGCTGTGCTCTCAGCCTGGGGCGCTCTCACTCTGGAGAGACCTGGTCTGGGGCGCTCTCACTCTGGACACACACCTGGGTCTCAGGCGCTCTCACCCTGGACATACCTGGGTCTCAGGTGCTCTCACTCTGCACAGACCTAGTCTCAGGTGCTCTCACTCCGGACAGACCTAGTCTCGGGCGCTCTCACTCCGGACAGACCTAGTCTCGGGCGCTCTCACTGCACTCTCACTCTGGACACACCTGGGTCTCGGGCGCTCTCACCGTGGACGCACCTGGGTCTCGGGCGCTCTCACTCTGGACACACCAAGGTCTCAGGCGCTCTCACTCTGGATGCACCTGGGTCTTGGGTGATCTCACTATGGACACACACTGGGGCCTGTGGCTCTCTCACTCTGGACACACCTGGGTCTCGGGTGCTCTCACTCTGGACACACCTGGGTCTTGGGTGCTCTCGCCCTGGACACACCTGGGTCTTGGGTGCTCTCGCCCTGGACACACACTGGGGCCTGTGGCTCTCTCACCCTGGACACACCTGGGTCTCCGGCGCTCTCACCCTGGACACACCTGGGTCTCAGGTGCTCTCGCTCTGGACACACACTGGGGCCTGTGGCTCTCTCACTTTGGACACATACCTGGGTCCAGGTACTCTCGCTCTGGACATGCAGCTCATTTGTTCCCTCACATACCTAGGTTGCTGCCAAACATCATTAAGACCTTCCCTGACCCTTGACCACTGTGTTTGCTGGGATGTCCTAGAGCCCCAGCCTGATTTGTGTGCCATATTATGAGTTTGATTTTGACTTAGGTGTTGGGTGTGTTCATTCTCTCTCCCTCTACACCAGGAGCTGAGCTGCAGGAGGAACTTAGTTTGTGTGATCACTGCCCTCTCTCCAGAGTGTAGAGCAAGACTTGGCACACAGTAGGTTCTTCAGTATTTGTTAATGATTGAATGAAGAGACTGTGATTTAATCTCAGGATGTCAAAAGATTTTCCTCTGGAAGTTAGCTGTACATTTGAAAGGTGACTAAGAATGACTCTGAAAGGAGAGGAAAGGGTATCCTGAGCAGAGGAAAAGGGTCACAAAGCAGGTGGCCATGAGCAAGTGCAGCCATGTGGAGTCCGCACTGAATTCCATTTTGTGAAGGTTTAAGTGAGGAGGGACAGTGACTAGAAATGAGGCTGAGGTACATGTGAAGGAGTAACCCATAGCAGGATGCACCTTTGTTAAGGGTTTATATTTCATTTTCTAGTGGAAGATCACTTTGGCAACCCAACTTAGTATGTGTTAGAGTTCATAGAAGGTAAGCAGGAGAGTAAGAGAAGGTGGCTATGATACAGGCCAACATTCCGAACCCTTGTCGCGGTGTTTCGACTCACAAGTGTAATTGTCTTCCAAAGTGATTAGGTGCTAAGGAAGTTAAAGTTGTGTCAAGGATATTTAGTCTCACTTCTAAGAGAACTTATATGTCGTCTTATGTGATGTTGTCGTCCCAACTCAGAAGGGCAAATTCTTTCCTTTAGCTGTGGAAAGAACCTTGAAGGTGGACGCACAACTACCAGACAAGCCCAAGACAATAAAGCACAGTGGTTTTAATATAGGATGAATGAAAGCATTAAAAATGGTCATGTGTGTTCCCAGCATGATACTTTTGGTAAGTAAAGACTTTAGAGGGATGGGAAATTGAACTTGCCAAAGCTATTTTATTACAGTTATTTGGATAAAATATGTTTTCTGCTTCTGTTGTCAAATTTCAGAGTAACCTTAGGTAACAGCTCTGCTTTCGGCTGACTTTCCTTGTAAGTTTCAAAGACATTTAAATCCAGGGAATGGAAGGATATGTCAGTAACTCATGCAGAGGATGAAGGAGAGGATGTCTTTGAAAAGCAGTCACTCGAACGTAGGTGTGATATGTGCAGTGCTATATGATATATAGAATTACAAAACATAATATGGTATAATTATTGCCTAAATGATGCTTGTAATTTAATGAATAGAGTAAAATAAACAATACAGATACTATTTTCAAAGCCACCATTTATTGAGGGTATACTACATACTAGATGTTAGACACAGTAAGAATTGATTTTATAGAATAATCATTTAGTATTCACAGCAACCTCATGTGATAACTGTTATCATTATCCTTATTTTACAGGTAGGGAAAGTAAGGCTGGGAGGGACTGAGTAATTTACCCAATGTCACAAAACTTTAAAGCAGCAGAGCTGCAGTTTGAAGCCAGATCTGCTGATTCCCAAGCCCGTATACACACTGCTTTTACCCCAAAACACAAAATTACATATTTAGAAGAAATGTTTAAATAAATAGTTTCAAGTATTTTTTAATGATTGAAGAGAACACGATTTAATCTCAGGATGTCAAAAAGTTGTGTTATTGGGACAATCGGAAACAAGGTCGTTTTCACTCTGTTTCTAATTGTGCGCTTGGCTAAACCCAGCTATGAAAATGCAGAAATTGCCAACAGTTCTCCGCATTTTTAAGTGTACTTTAGGGGGTAGGTGGAAGTTTTTAATAGTTTTATCAAACTTTTTCTTTTCTTTCCTGAGAAGTCAGAAAAATCAAAGCTTTTTTTCCCAAAGTGTATTTGCTTTCTTTGTTACTTTTATATTGTCAAGTAATTATCCATTATTAAGAAATTTAATTTGTATAGTACTCTGGATCAGCATCTATCTTTTTAAGTAGGCCACTTTGGAAAAATTTGGCATTTAGAGAGGTGCATTAACTTTTTCAGGCCCTGTTTAGTGCTCTGCTGGAGTAATTCATTGGTCTGTTATGCATCCTGGAGTACTTTGCTGGCAAAGTGAAGAATGTCATCTGTTAAAACTCCTGAGAATATGCTGGCTTCTGTAGAAGCACAATAGCTTATTAAAAAAAACACAAAAAACCAAAAATAAGTCTTGAGAGTCTGCTGAAATTTTTGAAAATAATCTTTAGTGTCTCATATCCAGAAATATGAGTAAAAGTCTCATAAAAATTCAGTAAATTCTCGTTAGCCTGGTGTTGATATTTTAAAGCTCATGCTAACTTGAAGACTAAATCCCAAATCACCTCGATTACATTACCTATACAAATATAAAATTTGGAAGTTTGTGCCTCTGGAGACACACCGTTTAAGCAACTGTTTTAAAAACACTGAAAATGGTCAGCATGAAGTCACAATTTGTAAAGCACTCAGCAACAAGAGGAGGATGAGAGCACTGTTTATGGATTTTTTTCTTCTGCCTCTTTTTTTCTCCCTAAATCCCTTGTCAAACAGTAATTTGTGTCAATAGCAAGTGCTTTGCCTGAAGGAACAATCTCATTATGTGCTTAGTTTGTTCACTTAAAATCAAATCATGTGTTTCTTGGATTCAAAGGTATTTCCTCTTGGTCTCTATTATTTTTATCCATTTAGTCTAAGGACTTTATAGGTCTGTCTTCACTTTCAAAAGCTAAAATGTGTTTATACGGATAGAAAACAAACTGTTGTTATTTTATAAACTCAACTCTTTTTTTTTTTTTTAAACCAGGGTTTCCTTCTATCATTTTCTTTTGATCGCACTTGAACGAGCCAAGGAACGCCGGCTCAAGGACCCTCAGTTTTTTCTGAACACTGTCTTGTCCTTATTTCCCACTTCCATCTAACGAAGAGCCAAATCCGACTTTTCTTTGCAACACTGTGTTATTTTCTACATGCGCATGGCCATTGCTCAACTTCGTATTCTTAGTATCTGATACCTGGAGGTATTGTAATGGCTTTTCTGTCTGACCTTATCGCCAACTTCAGTCTTTTTTGACATTCCAGGCAGAATACTTTGAGTAATTTAAACTCCTGGTCAAGAATATTTTGTGATTCTCATGCAAAAAAATCATATTTGAGTTCTTGGTACTCAGTCAGGGGCCTTTCCAAGATAACCCCAATCTTGCCTCTCTAGAATTATTTCTAGACCTTGAGGTATACCCTATATGCTTTAAGAACACTGAGCAGGAATATTCTTGGTATTTGATCTTTATGTCCTCTTGGTAACATTTGCTTATATTTTGAAAATGGTCCTTAATAATTTTATATGGATCTTTCTATATGACTTAACTAAGTTTATGTAGATCTAGAATAAAAGCCTAAGGGCAGAGATCTTGCTTTTAGTCACTGTGACATAAGGTCACCCAAACTTGCTTCAGACTGTATAACCAGAAAGTAGTACAACCAGAATTCAAAGGCTAACAGTTGGATTCAAGGCAACCTCCACGTCCGGTAACTTTAATTACTAAGCATGTGGCCCCATTTTAGCTAATATTAATGCTTACCTCTTATCCGACCGTTTGCTGGGGCTGCCGTACAGCACCACACTGGTTGCTTGAGCAGCACATACTTATTTTCTCACTGTTCCGGAGTCAGGACCGTCAAAGTGTCACCAGGTTTACTTTCTTCTTTCCGTGTCTTCCATGGTCATTCCGTGGTGTGAGCACATTGGTTTATCTAAATTTCTGCTGTTTTAAGGAACACCAGTCAGATTGAATTAGGTCCTGCCCACATGCTGTCCTTTTAACTTAACCATCTCTTGAAGACCCTGTCTCCAAAGGCAGTTACCTTCTGACATTCTGAGGCACTAGGCGTAAGGACTTCAACATAGGAATTTTGGAAAACACAGTTCAGCTCATAATACCTTTGTAACCCGGGAGCCCGAAAGTCCATTCTTGGAATGTGCTGAATTAAAAACGAATCCAAAATCATAAACATGCTTCAGGCAAAATTTCAATCCTTATTCATTTATCTCTCAGTTAGTGAGAATCAGTGATTCTGTTAACACTAACTAAATGTAAAATCTCCTGTCCTTGCTGTCAGCTGGCGTATCCTGCTCTAGAGCCCTCAGCTGTGTCCTCCTGTCCTTCCTGTCTGCTGGCGTATTCTGCTCTAGCGCCCTCATCTGTGTCCTCCTGTCCTTCCTGTCTGCTGGCGTATCCTGCTCTAGCGCCCTCATCTGTGTCCTCCTGTCCTTCCTGTCTGCTGGCGTATCCTGCTCTGGCACCCTCATCTGTGTCCTCCTGTCCTTCCTGTCTGCTGGTGTATCCTGCTCTGGCGCCCTCATCTGTGTCCTCCTGTCCTTGCTGTCTGCTGGTGTATCCTGCTCTGGCACCCTCCTCTTTGTCCTCCTGTCTTGCTATCTGCTGGCGTATCCTGCTCTAGCGCCTTCATTTATATCCTCTTGTCCTTGCTTTTTTCCTCCCTTAATGCGTACTGTGTTCAGAGTGGAGAGAAATTCTTTGCTAGATTTCATCATTCTCTCTCAGGAATTTTCCTGCACTAGCTGCATCCTATTTTCCCATATAGTTGCCCATGTATCTGGTAGAGAAGGAGAGGGAGGGATGTGGGCCTTCCACGTGCATGACCTCTGTCCCCCACATTAAATTTCATCAAACACTTACGATGAACAGAACACTGAGAAAGCGTTTTATATCTGTCATACTCTTTTTCATTTAAACTTACTTTTACAAGTGAGCTCAAATTATTAACGCCACTTAAAGATGGAAAATCTGGTATTTCTCATATAGTAAGAAATTATGTTATTTAGTATTACCAAAGCTTGGGTTCTTACCTGTGGTAACATTTAGTGGCCTGACTCCATCTGATAAACTTCTATCATTGTCTGTCCCATTGCTGAAAACTTCCCCCCTATTTATGATGGAGGAATTTGTAGAAATCTACTTTGAAAAGGGTTATTACAGTTGCATAAGTGTAACACTTCAATTCTTCTGATTGTTAGATACTAAGGAGTTTGAAAATTATCAAAATGAATACATTAAGTTGTGAAATGACTATATTGTCAGGCAATTCATACCCATATATAAAATGTCTTTTTAGAGCCCCTGGGCTGCATGCAGGTGCTAAACATAAATGGAACCCTGATAGGATCTGAAAAAAAGAAGCCCGTGTTCCAAGTGTAAGTAGGAAAGCCAAATATTGCACTGATTCTGGCTCTGGGAAAAGTACATACTGTTATATTCCGGCACATCAGAATTTTCCAGGGATGTGCCTGGTGTCTTGGAGTAAAGCCAATGTGATTTTTCTGCCATCTAAGTCTTGTTTCTTCCTAGGTCTCTTTGCCATGTTCATTATGTAAATCATAGCTTCCTGTCCCTGAATTGCAAGACTTTCCTCTCTCTTTATACAAATGGAAACACTCTCACCATTTCCCAGATATAACCATCATTCTGTTCATTTATAGCTACAAGCTTGACCTTATATAAGTGTTTGAGAATCAGAACTGATGAAGTTGGTCGTATGCAATCCATACTATTCATAAATTGCTATTACTTTAAAAAAATATTAATGTTCAAATACCGACCCTTACGTATTTATTTTTGGCAGATGGAAGAAGACTTTTCTTTTCTGTTGTTCTACTTGGAAACTTAGCTTGAAGCTCTTAAAAAATTATATTATGAAATTTAATTTCTAATAGATTTTACTACTACTCAATCATAGTTTGGTCTGGAAAATCCTTTTAGACCTTATAATATTTAGAGTATTATAAATTTTCAATTTAGAACAAGCAAAAACCTAGCATCAACAACTTTTAAAAATTATAATTGATAGCTTTAGAATGAAGGCTACCTACTTAGGTTATTAAAAGAAATTAATTAGAATAAACAATATTGGTTTATTTTCAGTAATACTTGAGGGTGAAATATTCTCTTTCTTTCATTTTTTTTCCTTTTATTAAGTCATATACACATAGATCATTAATACATTTATGCGTTTGTGGGGTACAATGTATTGATTTTTTATACAATTTGGAGTGCAGAGTACTTAAATCAAACTAATATAGCTTTCACCTCATTTATTTGATTATTGTGTTAAGACATTTATGTTCTATATTTGATAGATTTGACTTGTACCCTTGCAATATGTTCCATAGCTGTGGTCCCATCGTTTATCCTCCCTCTATCAAACCATCCCCCTCCCTTCCCTTCCCACTCTATTTCTCTTCTTCATCCTTGGTTATAGTTGTGATCTGTCTTTCATAAGAAAGTATGAGTAAATATAAATTGATTTCATAAAAGTACTGAGTACATTGGATACTTTTTCTTCCATTCTTGAGATACTTTACTAAGAAGAATTTGTTATAGCTCCATCCATGTAAACATAAAAGAGGTAAAGTCTCCATCTTTTTTTAAGCCTGCATAGTACTCCATGGTATACATATACCACAATTTATTAATCCATTCATGGGTTGATGGGCACTTGGGCTTCTTCCATGACTTGGCAATTATGAATTGAGCTGCAGTGAATAATCTGATGCAAATATCTTTGTTGCAAAGTGATGTTTGGTCCTTTGGATATACTCCTAGTAGAGGAATTGCAGGATCAAACAGCAGGTCTATTTTTAGATCCCTGAGTTCCTTCTTTCCAAAAGGAACATATTAGCTTGCATTCCCACCAGCAGTGCAGAAGTGTTCCCTCTTCTCCACATCCACGCCAACAATCTAAATAAAGTAGATTCTGAATACCTAACATTTATAGGTAAAACTTAAAGAGAAAATTATTTATATTTGTTCAGAGAAGCACACATCCAGTTGAAGTAAAGTTATTCAGAAAAATCTTAATACTGCCTAAATAGCATAGAGAATTGAGGGCTTCCTCCCACCTCTAGAGAGAGATTAGAATATTTTTTAAGTTAATGATAATGGGTATATTCTTTAGTTCTAGTCCTGATAAAGATTTTTTGGGGAGATTTGATGTATCTTGAAATTCTCAAGTCCCATTCTCTGTAAAGGGGAATTATATCATCTTATTATTATTATATCTTCTTATTATCTTATTTGTGATCTCTCCTGAATCACTTCTGAAGACACATACTTATTCCCATTGTTTTGATAGCTCAACCCTTACATCAGCAGGTTGAGGAACGTAGGCACACCACAGAGTGGAATATGGCAGACAGGTGAACATGGCCTTGTTGGCAGGCATGGTGAAAATCAAAGAAGCTTGTGAAGTAGCTGGATGGGCCTCTAAATCCTGGTGAGGAATCCCACTGAAGATTAATGTGAACCTGATTAAAACAAAATACATTTATTTCTCTTGAATACTGGCATTATGTTTTGTGAGGAGGGTTTCCTAAGACCACCCTCAGGATATAGGATTGAAAGATTCATAAAAGCTGTGATATTCACCCTTTTGGTTTATTACAAGAAAAAGATAATGATTAATATCAGAAGGAAAAAAGGCTTACGTGGTAAAGTCCCAGTCCAGTTACAAACTCCTAGGTGCCCCCTCTCAGAGGAGTGGCATGGGGATGTCCTTAATTCTCCTGAAACAATGTATGACAAAATGTGCAAAGTGTTGCCAACCAGGGAAGCTACCCCAAGGCTTGGTGTCCACGGTTTTTATTGGAGGTTAGTCACACAGACATGCAGGTGCATGACTGACCCCAGCTACTCACACTCCAGCCTCCACACTGATCTGGTGTAGCTGAAGGTCTCAGGCATACAAAAACATTCTTACCAGGCAGAATACACTGAGGGATCAGAAGGTGTCACCCAGAAGCCAGGCCAACAACTAATCCTGGAGGCAGGGCCTTTCTTTAGAATGTGCAGGGTTTGAGAACCCAGGCATGATGAGTTAGCCCTTCTCTGCACAAGTTTTTAGCTACAAAAATGGGAAGGGAATAGGATATTTCTTCATATTTTTATTCAAGTTGTGTTCTATAAGTAATTAAGGAAATTGTAGGGCTCATGAGATTTGTACCTGTACTGGGTCTACTGTTCTGGGTCTCTTACTAGTGGAGAATTTAGGAAAAATCCAGAGTTCTAGAAGGAAACCCATATAACTCAGTATCCTTTAATCAAAGAGAGAGTACCTTTTCCCCTAAATCAGATATTTGTATCTTTTCCTCTTATGGAAATTCATATTTATTTGGAGAAACCAGAAGGACAAGCTATAAAACTCTAATAGTTTCAACTAGAAAAGTAGTGTTTTTTATAGGATGTGCTGATTTATAAGTCCACCCCCCAGAGGTGCTGCTGGGTTTATCATCCAGCTATCAATGTCTGCATGCATAATGGAGTGCAAGGTTTAATTTCTAAAATGTATTTGGATGATACATGACTCATTGAGGAACTCAGCTGATGCCAAAGAAGAGTTCAACTATTTTTTTTAAAAGTTGGCCATATAATGCATTATTAAAGCTTTTAGATAAAGGCAAAAACTATATCTAATCTAGTGTTATTTGGGAAAGATGGAAGTACTATTTTATTTATTATTTTATTTTCTTGGTTTTTAGAACTCTTAATAATCCCCTTCAGTTTTGGAGCAAACACATATCTAGTGGTGACAGAGGACCAGTGGTTAATATTAGAATCAGTTTATCTTGAGAAACATATACTATGATACTATTACCTCTTGCTAATAGCTCACAGTGGCACTAATTAGGTCTAACATAAAAATAGTACAATCCATACATACCTTTTAATTTTATGCATACTTTTTGAGATTCTGCTCTCCTATGAAAATGAATTGTTCAGTTAAATCTCAATGATGATCGACCTAGCACCCTTCATTATAAATACAAAGATATGTATGTATATATTTTTGAAATAGAAAAATAAATTAAGATATTTCAAGAAACAGTAGATCTTGAGGAGATTAAAAAAAAAGGACCAGTTTTAATTAAATCATAGCTGGAAGAGAAAACGTGATATGGGTTTCTGACAAAGAGCAGAGTAGTTGCATGTAAGGATAGTACTATAACACATTCTACTTATTATAAGATTGTTTTGTTTGTTTTCCTTTTTTTTTTAAGAGACAGAGTCTCACTTTGTCACCTTTGGTAGAGAGCTGTGGCGTCACAACTCACAGCAACCTCCAGCTCTTAGGCTTAGGTGCTTCTCTTGCCTCAGCTTCCTGAGTAGCTGGGACTATAGGCACCTGCCACAATGCCTGGCTATTTTTATTGTTGTTGCTGCAGTTTGACCGAGACCAGGTTTGAACCTTCCACCCTTGGTATATGGGGCCAGTGCCCTACCCACTGAGCCACAGGCACTGCCCATAAGATTTTTTTTTGAGACAGAATCTCTGTTGCCCCAGGCTACATGGCCATGGCATCAGCCTAGCTTAAACTTCAGGTTCAAGTGATCCTCCTGCCTCAGGCTGCTGAGCAGCTGAGACTATAAGTGCCTGCTACAAGAGCCCTACTAATTTTTCTATTTTTAGTAGAGATGGGGTCTGGCTCTTGCTCAGGCTGGTTTCTAACTCAAGCTCAAGTGATCTTCCTGTCTTGGCCTCCCACAGTGCTAGGATTACAGGCATAAGCTGCCACGCCTGGCCCACTTTATTATAAGATTTAATAATGGGTATGGAATTACAACAATTGCCACATTTCTCTACATAAAACTTTCATAAGAAAAGACCAAGAGTTGACCCCAACTTGAGCCTGGTATTCAGAATTTAAGATTCAAGAGAAAGATCATTTAGTCTTAGTTTCAGGTAAGGAAATGAAGATGGGCATTGAAAGTGCCCTACAGAGCATTTTGTACAGACTACATTCTCACATGGTCAATGTAGTAGCTGCCTCCATGGTTCTTACGACTTCTCCTTCTTTCAGAGGTTGCTTTTCTCATCAAACTTGACTATTCTAGATGGATGAATGACAACTTGATTGGCAGCCTGACATTGCTAGATAAACCAATTCATTTTTGGAATGAATTCAATGTCCAGTGGCTCAGAGGACTTCAGGATGAACATAATCAGTTTTTTTTTCTTTAGTTCAAATAAATGCTTCTAGTAACAATAACCGGAAGAGCTAGCGTTGGTGAGAAGAGCTTCATATTAATTGCTTGTGATTGTTTTTTAACTTTGAATATTTTCTAAGTGTGGGGTCAGTTCAAACTCTCTGTTTTTAAGTAGTTCCTTCTGAAGTGATTTTCACTGGCTGATGTCCCAATTTGCCTTTTAAGAAATTTAAAAAATTTTAAAGTATCATTTGATAGTGATGTTTTGGAAATTTAGATATATCATCCATGTCAATTTAAATCCGACTTGTCTTGCTTTCTCACTGGAGAAGGCAGATTGATAAATAAAATGCACTACATCATTGTCAGCATTTCCCATAGTAAAGTATTGCTCAAGTACATGATAAAGTTTTTTCTAAAATCATACGATCAGAGAAGTTGCAACGTTTACTGTGTAATGCTCCCAAAATATGGACAATTAGCAAAGCAAAAAGAATTTAACTAAACATGAGATATAGTTACAGAGGTTTTACTTAGTGGAAAATATAGTATTACATCCTCTGAGGGATGTCAGAAAGCTAAAGTCAGTGTTCCAATACAAGAGAATCAATAATTTTTATCATAGTATACAATTATAACAGCAATTGTTATATTTTAAGTAGAAGAAATTAAGTGGTCAAGAATTTCTTATGAAGAAGAAGCTGGTGTGAGTACAAAGCTCTGGATATAGTTCCATGAAGGAGTTCGTGAGAAAAACTGACCTTGAATGATGGACAGACTTAGAAGCTTGAACTTGCTTATACTGAATTAATACAGAGTTCTGTAGAAAAGCACATTGTTTTTGTACTTCCAATTTCCACAGAAAATCCGAGTATTGTGGTCACGTTCCTCCTATATCTGGGCTCTCCGGTTCTCGCTTCTGCTGAACTTTCCCCCTAAATATCTGGATGCCTGAGGATGACTCCTTTCAGCATAGGGATTTAGGGCAGCTAAGCCTAGGAGACTATTTGAAGGAGTCTAAAATATCTATTTTTGATGTTGATGTCCTAAAAGTCCTAAGAAGGCCCCAAGCCTGAGGACTGTTGGAAGGAACGTGACAGGAGTGCTCACTGAGGTCCCTTCCCCAGCCCTTTTCTGGAGGCTTTCAGCTGATCCAGGCTTTTCTTCAGGGCTCCAACACAGCTGCTGCAGTATCTCTGCACTCATCTATTTTTATGTCCGTGTGACATTTGTGATTGAGAGCCATAAGGTATTGATTCATTCCCAAATGCTTCCAAATGAAATGCATCATATTCCTACTGGTGTGTTGTTTCCAAAGTAGCATTAACTACAATTTGAGATTGGAGTTTGGACACACATTACCAGTCTAGGGGTGAGCGCACTGGGTAAATGGCTTTCTTTCTTTCTTTCCTTCTTTCCTTCCTTCCTTCCTTCTTTCTTTCTTTCTTTCTTTCTTTCTTTCTTTCTTTCTTTCTTTCTTTCTTTCTTTCTTTCTTTCTTTCTTTCCTTCCTTCCTTCCTTCCTTCCTTCCTTCCTTCCTTCCTTCCTTCCTTCCTTCTTTCTTTCTTTCTTTCTTTCT
>CAUYTI010024429.1:0-24671 GCA_963575145.1 Galago senegalensis | reverse complement strand
TTATAGCTTGCCGAACTTCTTTCTGGGCTCAGCTCCCCGTCTTTGGCTTCATAGATTCTGATTCCAACCAGTTTTTCTTCCTTTGCTCAGGAGCCTCTGACCAGGGTTGCTACCAGTTGGCCATCTTCCCAGAATCCCCATCTCATTCTTTTTCATAGACAGAAATCACTTTCTTTCACTTATTCATGCATTGAATGAATACTATTGACAGCTTGTTATCCAGATTGGGTCTTTGGAAAGCAGAAATTAAAGACACAGCTCCTGCTCTTAAGGATCCCACCTATGATGCACAATGCAAGGGTACATGTCAGATCTATTAGTATGGAGTATAAATGTCATAACACAATAACACTAAGATGTGTTAAATGTCTTAACACATCTCTAAGTAAACGAGATGAGGTATGTATTAACCAGTGAGATGTAAGCGTTCCTAATTCTATATGAAATCAGCACCTTATACCCCATAAATGCATTAATGTATACATGATCTATGTGTTTATGATTTAATAAAAAAAGAAGCTCAAAGTCTAGTGGGCAAAAAGATGAATAAACAAATTCCATTTTGGTGACAAGTTTATGAAAGAGTCAATGAAGGGTGGGTTCAGAAGGAGCAATTAGTGGAAATTGACATGGAAGGAAGAAGTATAAAGGAAGGCATTCTAGAACTATTGGTATCAGAGCTGAGTTATGAAGCATGAATAAGAATAAGCCAGGGTGAGCTGGATGTGCTGTTGATGTGAGTGCAGATTCTAGGTAAGGGGGCCAATATTCGCCTCTGCATTAAGTCAAATTTCTCACAGTTGAATCACTTGACTACTCAGATTGTCCAGATGATCTCTCTAGCCCTAACTACAGGATATATTTCTTACAAAATACAGCCTTTCTTGGCTAATTAATGAAAAGAATTGCTGCGTAGATGATCCTATTTTTTTCTGATCGAGCCCTAGTTCATATTTATCTCCCTTTGACTAAATCTAAACCAATTTATTATTTTTTAACTTACTTTTTCATTCATGAAGATAATGAAAATGTTGCTTGCATTGATCTGTCAATTAAAATAGCCACACAGTTCTGGCATCATTTCTTCTGAAGTATTTTCTAAACTTTGCAAAATAATATTCACTTCTGATAGTTTTAATTAATGCAAATAAATATATCCCATGGGTTTATTCCAGTGAATTGATAATCAGGTTCCTTCCCATTTTATGGTCTCTTGGCTTAAAAAAAAAAAATTGCCTTCAAAGGGATTCCATCTTCATAGGATCCAAATTTGTTGTTACTGTTTTTACAGTACCCTCCTCCTTTTTACTCTTCTTTCTCCTCCTCCTTCCTCTTTTGCCCTTTCTCATAGCCCAAGTCACAACAGGAGCTTGGAACTCAGTAAATAACAAGGTGAGCCAGAGCATATTGGGCTGAGGCTTGGATAAACAACATGGGGTGAGATAGGGCCTTGATACTGACCCACCTGAAGGCAACCTGAGGGCCCTCTAATAGTAATGGCAGAGCATGGTATGGGAAGGTATTCAGTGGACACAGTGATAAGAGGTAGTGAGCCTTTAGCAGATGAGAAGTCTGGCGGGAAATTTTTATTGTCATTGTATTGAAATGATACATTGATTTGAGGAAGAATTGAAATATTTTAAATATCAAGTCAGCAACCATGACTGTGATGTATGTTTCCCTTCATTTATGTCTCTTAATAGAATTTAATATTTTTTCATAAATGTCCTCTACCTTCATTGTAAGGCTAACTCTCAGATGCATTGCAGTTCTCCTTCTTGTGAATGGGACTTCATTTTCTACTTAGTTATTGCTGAAATAGAGGAACATTATTAATTTTTTTAAATTGATCTTTCATTATGTAAACTTGCTGAACTCTTTCTAGTTTTAACAGTTTGTGAGGTCTGTTGGATTTCCTATGATCATATTGCCAGCAATGAATGATGATTTATTATCTTTTATTCCAGTGCTTGTGTATCAGTTATCAACTGTTGCAAACAAATTATCCCAAACATAGCAGCTTAAAACAACAGACTGTATTTACTTTATCCTTCTGAGGTCAGGAATCCTAGGATATGACCTAGTATCAGAAATCACACAGCATTTTGTCCTTATTCTATTTGTTAGAAGCAGTTCACTAAATCCAACCCAAACTTGAAGGGAGAAAAATTAGCCTCCTTTAGAGGCAATCTTCAAAGATTATGTGGGCATATTTTAAACCACCACATCTTGCAATATTTTTTATTTCTTGTTTTCTGTTTTTTGAATTCTTATTGACAAGGAAATCCAATGACAGATTAAATAATAGCAGGGATGAAGGGAAATTTGCTTTGTTCCAGATGTTAAAGGGACTGACTCTAAAGTTTCTCTCTCAGCTGCAATGTTGACCTTATTTATTTGGTATAGAGTCAGTGGCTGCCCAGTGCTCCATGCTCTCCCCTCCATGCTGGGCTGCCTGGACCCCAAGCTTCATGTAGCAATTTATACCCACACGCCTGTCTACAAAGGGATTCAATAAAGTGCATGCACTCCTGAATAAAAAAAAAAAAGAAAAGAAAAGGGTTATCTTCTACTCCTGGCTTCTGAGACTATTATCATCGAATTATAAGTAAATATAAACTTCATGAAATATTTTTACATTCATAGATTTATTTCTTTCCTTTGCTTTTCTCTTTTAAGATGAGTTTTCTGATATTAAACCATTGTTGCATTTTGGTGATAACTGCATTTGAGTTGGTATTTTAATATGTTGTTAGATTTACTTAAAATACATGTTGTATTGGATTTTTCCATCTATATTCATCAATTAAATAGTCCCGTAACCTTTTTTTAATTAAGTCATAAACACATAGATCATGTGTACATTAATGCATTTATGTGGCACAATATGCTGATTTCATATAGAATTAGGAATGCTTACATCACACTGGTTAATATATACCTCATCTCGTTTACTTGTGTTAAGACATTTATACCCTATACTAATAGATCCAACATGTACCCTTGCATTATGCACCATTGGTGTCAACATGCCATTTACCCTCCCTCGATCTGACCTCCCCTCTCCCTCCCCATCTCCCCTCCTCCCTTCTTCATCTTGGGCCATAGTTGTGATCTCTTCTTCATATGAAAGTGTGAGTGATTGTCAATTGGTTTCATAATAGTACTGAGTACATGGGGTATTTTTTCTTTAATTCTTGAGATACTTTACTAAGAAGGACATGTTCTAGCTCCATCCATGTAAACATAAAAGAAGTAAAGTCTCCATTTTTAAGGTGGCATAATATTCCATGGTATACATATACTACAATTTATTAATCCATTCATGGGTCAGTGGGCACTTGGGCTTCTTTCATGACTTGGTTATTATGAATTGAGCTGCAATGAACAATCTGGTGCAAATATCTTTGTTATAAAGTGATTTTTGGTCTTTTGGATATACACATAGTAGAGGAATTGCAGGATCAAATGGCAGGTCTACTTTTAGATCCCTGAGTATTCTCCACATTTCTGTCCAAAAGGGATATGTTAGCTTTGTACTCTTACCAGCAGGGAAGAAGTGTTCCCTTTTCTCCACATCCATGCCAACATCCGTAGTTGTGGGATTTTGGTATGAGCCAGTCTTACGGGAGTTGGATGATATCTCAAAGTGGTTTTGATTTGCATTTCTCTGATAATTAAAGATGATGAGCATTTTTCATGTGTCTGTAGGCCATGTGCCTATCTTCTTCAGAGAAGCTTCTGTTCAAATCCCTTGCCCACAATGAAATGGGATTAGTTGTTCTTTTCTTATTAATAAGTTTGAGTTCTCTGTGGATTCTGGTTATCAAACCTTTGTCAGAAGCATAACCTACAAATATCCTCTCCCATTTTGAGGGCTGTCTGCTTGCTTTACGTACTGTGTTCTTGGCTGTGCAGAAAAGCTTTTTAGTTTGATCAGATCCTAGTAATGTATTTTTGGTGTTGCTTCAATTGCCCCGGGGATTGTTCTCATAAAGTATTTTCCCAGGCTAATTTCTTTGTGTTTCACCTGCATTCTGTCCAAGAATCTTTATAGTTTCATGTCTTAAGTTTGAATCTTTTATCCAGTGAGAGTCAATTCTTGTTAATGGTGAAAGGTGTGGGTCCAGTTTCAGTCTTCTATAAGTCACCATCCAATTCTCCCAGTTCCATTTGTTAAGTAGGGAATCTTTCCCCCAATTTATATTTTTGATGGGCTTATCAAAGATCAAATGACAACAAGTGTCTTGGTTCAATTCTTGGTTCTCAATTCTGTTCCATACATCTACCACTCTATTTTTGTGCCAATACCAGGCTGTTTTGATCACTATAGATTTATAGTACAGTTTAAAGTCTTGTGGTGTGATTCTTTCTGATTTGTTTTTATTTCTGAGTAATGTCTTGGCTATTTGAGTTTTTTTCTGGTTCCATAAAAGATGAAGTACTATTTTTTTCCAGCTCTTTCAAGTATGACGGTGGTGCTTTGATAGAGATTGCATTAAATTTGTAAATTACTTTGCGTAATCTGGACATTTTAACAATGTTGATTCTTCCTTCCTATGATCATGGTATGTTTTTCCTTTTATTAACATCTTCAGCTATTTCTTTTCTAAGAGTTTCATAATTCTCTTTATAGAGATTTTTCACATCCTTTGTTAGGCAAATTCCAAAATATTTCATCTTCTTTGGCACAACTATAAAGGAAATAGAGTCCTTGACCCTTTTTTTGGCTTGACTATTATTAGTATGTATAAAAGCTATTGATTTGTGAGTATTGATTTGTATCCTGAGACGCTACTGTATTCCTTGATCACTTCTAAGAGTTTTGTGGTTGAGTCCCTGGGGTTTTCCAGGTATAAAATTATATCATCTATAAAGAGTGAAAGTTTGATCTCCTTTGACCCTAATTGTATACCCTTGATCACCTTCTCTTGCCTGATGACAATGGCTAAGAATTTAATTATAATATTAAAAAGCAGTGGAGACAATGGGCAACCTTGCCTGGTTCCTGATCTGAGTGGTGTAGGGGATGCCAAAAGTCAGATGACCACTGATCAAGATGATCTGCAGCTGATAGGTGGACCCATGGGCCATTTGCCCACAGGAGCTCCTTATGGAGAAAGAGCCCGTGGGTAGTCATTGTTAATTACTCCCCTCACCTATATTGTTCTGTCTCAATAAAAGGCTAGTGTGGAGGTTGCTTGGGGCTACCCTGCAAAGAAGGGCTAGCCCACCTCCCTCAACCATGCATACTAATCTGCGTCATGCCTGGTTCCTTCCTGCGGTGATAGAGACCAGGGCCATGGGGGCCCGGTGGGTTGCAACAGAGTGAAAATGTTTTCAATTTTACACCATTCAATATAACATTGGCTATGGGTTTGCTGTAGATAGCCTCTATCAGTTTAAAAAAAGTCCCTTCTATACCTATTTTCTTAAGTGTTCTGATCATGAAAGGATGCTGGATATTGTCAAAATCTTTTTCTGCATCAATTGAGAGCATTATATGGTCTTTATTTTATTTTGTTAATGTGATGTATTATATTTATAGATTTATATATATTGAACAAACCTTGAGTTCCTGGGATAAAACCAACTTGGTCATGGTGTATAATTTGTTTGATGTGTTGCTGGATTCTGTTTGCTAGGAGCTTATTAAGTATTTTTGCATCTATGTTCATTAAGATATTGGTCTATAGTTTTCTTTTCTTATTGGGTCTTTTTCTGGTTTGGGGATCAGGGTGTTATTTGCTTCATAGAATGTATTGGGAAGTATTCCTTCTTTTTCGATGTTTTGGAGAAGGTTAAGTAATATAGGTCCTAGTTCCTCTTTAAAGGTTTGGTAGAATTCTGATGTGAAGTCATTTGGTCCCGGACTCTTCTTTTTAGGGAGATTTTGTATAGTTGATTCTATTTCAGTACTTGATACAGGTCTGTTCAGCATTTCCAATTCTTTCTGATTAAGTCTAGGAAGTTGGTGTGCCTCCAAGTATTGGTCAGTTTCTTTCAGACTTTCATATTTCTGAGAATAATTTTTTTATAGTATTCATTAAGGATTTTTTGAATTTCCGAGGTGTCTGTTGTTATTTCACCTTTGTCATTTCTGATTGATGATTCTAGGGACTTTAATTTTCTATTTTTGATTAAAAGATTTATCAATTTTGTTGAATTTTTCAAAAACTCAACTTTTTGATTCATTGATCTTTTGAATAATTCTTTTGTTTTTTATTTCATTTAATTCTGCTCTAATTTTTGTTATTTCTTTTCTTCTTCTGGGCTTGGGGTTGGAATGTTCTCCCTTTTCCAGTTGCTTAAGATATCCCCTTAAGTTATTGACTTTGTCTCTTTCTGTTCTCTTGAGGAAGGCTTGTAGCACTATAAATTTCCCTCTTAGGATGGCCTTTGCAGTATCCCACAGGTTCTGATAATTTGTGTCTTCATTATTATTTTATTTCAAAAGTTTGGCAATTTCCTTCTTAATCTTGTCTATGATTCAGCTATCGTTCAGCATAGGGTTATTTAGTTTCCACGTCTTTGTATGAGTATAGAGATACCTGTTATTGGTGAGTTCAACTCTTACTGCATGATGATCTGAGAAAATATAAGAAATAATTTCTATACTTTTAAATTTGCTGAGGTTAGACTTGTGACCTAACATGTGATCAGTTTTGGAGGATGTTCCTTGGGATGATGAGAAGAATGTGTATTCAGTTTTGTGAGGATGAAGTGTTCTGTAGATGTCTGTTAAGTTCAATTGTTGTATGGTAAAGTTTAAATCCAAAATTTCTTTGCTTAGTTTCTTATTGGAAGATCTATCCAATACAACCAAAGGGGTATTCAAATCTCCAAATATTTGCTGGAAGATATGAACTTGCTCATGTCTGTGAGGGTCTCCTGTATAAATTCTGGAGCATTCTAGTTGGGCACATAAATATTAATAATTGACATCTCATCATGTTGAGTGTTTCCCTTAACAAATATGAAGTGAACAACCTTATCTTTCCTTACTTTTGTTGGTTTAAAGCCTAGTGTATCTGTAAATAAAATTTCCACTCCTCCTTTTTTCTGATTTCCATTTGCCTGGATTACAGATGCCCATCCCTTCATCCCAAATCTTTATTTATCCTTTAAGGTAAGATGAGATTCTTGTATGCAGCAGATATCTGGCCTGTGTTTTTGTATCCAGTCAGCCAACCTGTGCCTCTTAAGAGGACAGTTTAAGCCATTCACATTAATTGAGAGTGTTGATCAACCTGGTAGTATTTTGGATGTCAAGTTTTTTAAAAGTCTAATGAACAATTTTGAATATTTTCACCACTGTGGAAATTGGGTTTTGGTCAAGAATTTCAGAGTGAGTTTACTTTGGTGGTAGAGCATTGTGCTGGTCATTATGGAGGATGGGTCTGAGGCTATCCTGAAGAGCTGGTTTGGTTATGGCAAATTTCTTCAACTTGTGTATGTTATTAAAGTATTTAACTTCTCTGTCATAAATGAAGCTCAATTTAGCTGGATACAGGATTCTGTGCTGAAAGTTGTTTTGTTTTAGGAGATTGAAGGTTGATGACCATCTTCTTCTGGCTTGAAAAATTTCAGGAGAGACATCTATAGTCATTCTAATATTCTTCCCCTTGTAGGTTATGACTTTTTTACGTCTGGCCTCTTGAAAGATTTTCTCCTTCATATTAACATTGTTGAAGTTCATTACAATGTGTCTAGAAGTTGCTTTATTTGGGTGGAGTTGTGCTGGCATTCTGAAACTGTCTGCTATCTAATTTCAGTATTTCTTACCATGCTTGGGAAGTTGTCAATTATCTCTTGAAGTGGAGTATCTATCCCTTTCAGAGAGTCCTCTTCACCTTCAGGGATTTCTATGAGGTGAATGTTTGCTCCTTTGGAGTGGTCCCATCATTCTCTCAGGGAAGTTCACTTTCTAATTCTCTTTGAGTATTTGGGAGCATTCAAAAACTTTGTCTTCAATGTCAGAAATCCTTTCTTCTGCCTACTCCATTCTATTACTAAGGGATTCTACTGTATTTCTCAGATCTTTGCAGGCTGCAAGATCTTGCTTGCCTCAATGTGTCAAAATCTGTGGTGATTTTTGTCTTTGAATTCATTGAATCCTTGAGAGAACTTTCGAATTGCTCCTTGAATTTCTAATTCCATCTTTACCTCCATTCTGTTAATCTTATTTGCAATCCAAATTCTGAATTTGATATCTGACATCTCAGCCATCTGTTTATGATGGGACCTTATGTTGTGCCATTCCTTGGGGGAGTTGATCTACTCTGATTATTCATGTTGCCAGAGTTTTTCTGCTAATTCTGCCCATGACTATTTTTCACCTTTTGGCTAGAGAACTGGCAAGGTGAATTGAATTGAGGGCTCCTGGAGTTGTAATTAACCAGCCCTTTACCAAAGAACTGGGACTGGTGATTATGGCTTTTCCCTTAGGGCTTTATAAAGGTCCCATTCAAAACTACTCTGGGGAACTCTGGGGACCTGTTTGGTGTGGTGGGTCTAGATGGTGCAGACCTGTATTCAGCTAGTCTCTGCCCAACTCTAGTGAATCAGTGGCTTTGGGCTGAAATCTCAGCTGTGGAGATATGTAAGCAACTAAGATACCCCATCCCCCACCACAGACAACAACTGGAAAGGGAGAATCCCATACTCCCACAACAACACAACCAGGGTACAACCTTGGTGGGTCCCCTGGTGATTGGCCCAGGTCAAGAGTTCTAAACTAATTCTCCTGGTCAACACAAACACTGATCAGGTGGGAGAGTTCAAAAGGTCTTCAGCATCTAGGCAGCAGGGGGTCCACTTGGCAGCTCAATTTGACCACAGTGGGAGGGACCATGAAGCCACCACCACTATTGGGGTGGCATTGCCACTGTTGGGGTTGGTCCTGACAGTCTGGGGTACTGCTGAGTGCAGGTCACAGGAGTAGGTGGGGAGCTAGAGGGCATTGCCTTGGGCCACAAGGGTCACAGGAGCCAGACAGGGAACTGGAGGGTGGAGTGGCTGAAACCTGGCCTCGGGCTGCAGGAGCCAGCAGAAGCTGGAGGGCAGGATTGCTGGCCTCAGGGGCCTCAAGAGCCAGGAAGGAGTTGCCAGCCTAGGGCCCTGGGTCTCAGGAGCTGGGCAGGGAGCTGAAGAGGGGAGTTGCTGGCCCTGGGCCTTGAGTCACATGAGCTGGGTGGGAGTTGCTAGCTGCAGGCATAGCTGTGGGTCACAGGAGCTCTGGCAGGGAGCCAGAGGGTGGAGTTGCCAGTCATGGACCTTTGGTCATAGGAGCCAGGTGGGAGTCACCTGTAGCAGCTGAGGATGTCAGGAGCCAGAGGACAGAGTAGCAGGCTGTGGGCCACACAGGAGCTGGGTGGGAGTCCTTGGCCTCTGACTGCAGGTTGCAGGAGCCAGGTGGGAATCACCACTGTGGCCTTGCAGGAGCTTGGCAGGGAGCCCTTGGGCCACCTGGCTGGTGGTTGATAGCAGGTCCTGAGCTATGCTCTTTCTAACATGGGGCAAGTCTCTCTTCCCTTGTGACTCCACGCCTTATTAAAGTTATAGTTTCAGTGCAACTGCCCCACAGCTCCTGAGGTACCCCACCCTAGCAAAAATATGCCAAACTCTCCATATTTTGCAAGGGGTAGTCTTCCAGACTGCTAGGTGAGGGGGGAGGGGTGGATTGGGAATTCAGGAAGGTAGGGAGAATATTAGATCAATTTTTGGCCCAGGCAAGAGACTGCCTGGGCTTACAGTGGTGTCTCTCCATTGAGGGAGTCCCTACACTCAGTTGTTCTCTCCTATTTGATGAAACAAAAGGTCCTCTGTTCTCTACTCATTTCACCCTGCTCTCCTTGGGGGAGGAGGAAGAGAGGGGAAGGATTCCCTTCCTCTTTGGGATGGGTTTTGTACCTGAAATTGTTTCCTTGGAGTCCCAGCTTGTCATAGCAGTGGTGATGTGAAACTATTAATTGTGTCTGTCAGCTCAGTTCCCTATCTTCCACTGTATTTGGTTATTTCTGTCCATTATTTCTCCCTCTGGACAGGATCCTCTGCTGAAAGCTGGCTTCAGTCAGCCATCTTGCCTCCCTCCCAACATGCTGATTTTTTACAAAGTATAATAACTGATCATTCTCCACTAGCAATGAAAGATCAGGAGACAGAAAAAAATAAAAAAAACATTTAAATTTTTTGGTCTTTGTGAGCTTATGTTTTTTCGTATGACATCTTTTATTGTTGTTGTCATTAGAAGAGTGAAACAAAATAAGAAGTTTGTGTATTACTTAGGAGAGGTTGTAGCCAGAATGGAAAATTTCACAGAATCCTATATTTTAAACTTTTACTTTGGAGAGTGATTATAGCTAATAACGTCTAGCCTCCTGTGAGTACTTTGCCCACATAATTGCATGGTATAACTAAACATTATATTTTAGGACATTAATTGAAACCTTGAATACAAGTCAGAATAAAATGCTCAAAAATATATGGGATAGAGGAAGCATCATTTTTTTTTAACTTTACTGCATAAAATTAAAGACTTTTAAAATAGGAAGTGGAGAATGTAAAAAATACTATCTTGCACAATCAGTAAAACTGATTTTATAAGTTTTATAATCAGTGTCATTTCCTGAAATAGAATGGTAATAATCATAGACAGTAGTGTTCTTCCATGTGTATTTTTATTTTTGCATTGAGAATTCTTTTGTTTTGTTTTGTTTTGAGACAGAGTTTGCCTTTAATATATCTGTTGCCCTCAGTAGAGTGCTGTGGTATCACAGCTCACAGCAACCCCAAACTCTTGGGCTTAAGTGATTCTCTTGCCTCAGCCTCCCAAGTAGCTGGAACTACAGGTACCTGCTACAACACTGGGCTATTTTGTTGTTGTTGTAGTTGTCATTGTTGTTTAGCAGGCCCAGGCTGGGTTTGAACCTGCCAGCCTGGTGTATGTGGCAAACATTCTACCCACTGAGCTACAGGTGCTGAGCACATGAATTTTTTTTTTAATGAATGGAACATATTCTAAACTTTTAATATAAAGTCATTCATATAAAATTTGGGACTGGGGAGAATGAGGTGAAGTAGCATGTCAATTACATGTATGTGTCCCTCAGCTTGTAAACCCACCTGCAGTTTGTTGCATTTGTGTGTCAGAGGCACACAGATCAGGATCAGGAGAAACAGGGGTTTCACGATGGAGAAATCCTAATGAGACAGAGCAGTCCAGGATTGCTGTAGAACTCATGCTCATGTCCAGGAGCAATAGCTGGCCTCACTGAATGGCTTAGAGTAATTGCAAATTAATCACGGTTCTTTGTACAAATGGGGGAATGATTTTACTTTTCAATACCAATCCTATCAATTGGACATTTTTCTTTTTAATTGTGAAATGTCTTATTATTTCTTAATCTTTGATCCAAATGTTACTTATATTGTATATAAGTATACAGTCGTATATGGTATTTATACTATGTGGTATTTTCATATAGTTATTAGTTTACCTAAGTCCTATTTTATATGGAATTTAATCATATCACTTTAATTGTTTA
Source organism: Galago senegalensis (assembly GCA_963575145.1). NCBI lineage: Eukaryota > Metazoa > Chordata > Mammalia > Primates > Galagidae > Galago > Galago senegalensis. The sequence continues at coordinate 13,125 of CAUYTI010024429.1, read as the reverse complement.
TTCATCCCTTTAGCAAGCATTATTAGTATTGGCTAGGTTTATTATAGATTAGATTGTAAAGATAATGAAAATAAGATTTCATTTAGAAAGACATATTTAATAGAATGATATGATTTTACTTTGTTAAGCAAAGACCTATAGATATATTTTTAAAAGATAAAAACCTATTTTTTTTTAGCCAATCACTAGAATCACTAACACTGGATGATCCTTCTTTTTATAGCTGCTTTTTTTTTTTTTTTGAGGAGGCAAGACATCTTTATTAAAGTTCTTGTTAGCAGAGAAAAATTGGTTAAACACCCCACACCTCTGCTATTTGTGTATGTATTTTCTGTCCTACACTGAGGGGTATCAAATAGGTATCTTTGGGAAGAAATTTCCTATCTCTTAAACAGTGGGCTTAATTTAAAGAATATTTGATTCCTCTTGTGTAGCTTTAGTGGGTCTGCAATAGTTAAATTTTAGCTTCTTTTATTCCATAGGCTAATTACAGATAACTGCTTCACCTGGCATGTTTAGTGTTGAACAGGACAATACTTCACAAGTCTTGGCTTTCTTTACACTTTTCTACTCTAACATATTTCCTTGAAGTTCCTTGGAGGATTGTCAAAGTTCAACTTTCCCTCCCCTCCACTCTTCTCCCTTTCCCTCTCTTTTCTCATTTATTCTTTTCTATTCTCATTTATTCCCTCTCCTTTCTCATTTATTCTTTTCCTCCCTCTCTTCTTTCGTCTTTTCTTCCTTCCCTCCTTCCTTCTAATAAACTTAATTTTCTTAGAGCAGTTTTAGGGTAAACTGAGTAAAGTACAGAAAGTTTCCATGTACCCAGTCCCCTCATCACTGCTATCAACATGCAGTACCATAGTGGGACACTGGTTACAATCAGTAAGCTTACACTGACATCATTATCACCTGTAGTTCCAAGTTTGTTCTTGGGCTCATTCTTAGCATTGCACATTCTATGGGTTGGACAAGTGGATAATAACATGTACTCAGCATTGCAGTATCATGCAGAATAATTTCATTGCCCTAAAAATCCTCTATGCTCAGCCTATTCGTGCTTCCCTCTGCTCTAACCATTAACAACCACTGATCTTTAACTGTCTCATAGTTTTTCCTTTTCCAAAATGCTATATAGTTAGAATTATACAATATGAAACCTTTAACAATTGGCTTTAATCACCTAGTAGTATGCATCTAAGTTTCCTCCATGTCTTTCCATGGGTTGATAGTTCTTTTCTGTTTTAGCACCAAATAATAATCTTTTCTGTGGTTGTACCATGGTTTATCCATTCAACTACCAAAAGACATCTTGGTTATTGGTTATTTGTAAGTTTTAGTAATTATGAGTAAAGCTGCTATAAATATTTAAGTGAAAATTTTTGTGTGGACATACATATTCAATTCCTTTGGCTACTTAATAACAAGGAGTACTGTGGGCTGGAAGACATGGTAAAAGTGTTTAGCAAAGTGGCTGTATCATTTGCATCCCCACAAGCAATCAATGAGCATTTCTTTTGCTTCATATGTTTGCCAACATTTGATGTCAGTGTTTTGGATTTTAACCATTCTAATAGGTGTGTAGTGATATCTTATTGCTTTAATTTGCAATTACCTGATGACATTTGCCACCGAACTTACTTTTCTATGTTTACTTACCACCTGTATATCTTCCTTGGTGTGGTATCTGTTTTGGTCATTTGTCCATTTTTAATTTTAATTTTATTATTATTTTGTAAGAGATGAGGCCTCATTCCGTTGTCCAAGCTGGAGTTCACTGGCATGATCACAGCTCACTGTATGCCTCAAACGCCTGGGCTCAAGCGGTTTTTCCATTTCAGTCTCCTCAGTTGCTGGAATTACAGGCATGAGCTACCACTCCCAGCATCAGTTTTAAATCATGTTCATTTTCTTTCAGTTGAGTTTTAAGATTTCTTTGTATGTTTTGGGCCATAGTCTTTACCAGATGCCTTTTGCAAATATTTTTCCCCAGTCTGTGACCTATCTTCTCATTCTTTTTACATTATCTTTCACAAAACAGTTTTTATTTTAATGAGGTCCACTTATCAGTTATTTCTTATGTAGATTTAGATTGTGACTTTGGTGTTATATCTAAAACATCATCACCAAACCTACCATCATTTATGATTTCTCCTAAGGTCATGTACCAGGAATTTTCTAGTATTTTTAGTTTTTTAAATAGAATATTTTTATACTTCAGTATTGAGGTAGATAAACTATATAAACTTTTAAATCAGTTTGCTGGTACCCACAAAATAACTTGCAGGGATTTTGATTGGGATTACAGATCAAGTTGGGAAGAACTGGCATCTTGACAAGATTGAGTCTTCCTATCTATGAACATGGAGTATTTCTCCGTTTGTTCTTTGATACCCTTCATCAGAGTTTTGTACTTTTCCTCCTATAGATCTTGTACATAGTTTTATACCTAAGTATTCCATTGTTTGGGGGTACTAATATAAATGATAATGTTACCATTTCACATTCTTCTTATTCATTGGTGATATATAGAAAAGCAATTGTCTTTTGTATATTAACCTTGTATCCTGCAACCTTGTTATAATTGCTTATTAGTTCCAAGGGGGATTTTTGGTGTTTATTTTTTCAGATTTCCTGCACAGACAATCATGTCACTACAAAGACAGTTTTAATTTTTCTTTCCTAATCTGTACACTTTTATTTATTTTCTTTTCTTAGCATTAACTAGGTCTTCCCATACAATGTTGAAAAGCAGTGATAAGAAGAGACAGCTTGTCTTGTTTCTTATCATAATGGGAATGCTTTGACTTTCTCATGCTTTAGTATGTTAGGTTTTTTTTTTTTTTTTTGGTCAATCTATATGTGTTCTTTTTCAAGTTGAGAAAGTTCCCCTCTATTGTGAGTTTGCTGAGCATTTTTATCATGAATATGTATTAGATTTCATTAAATGCCTTTTCTACTTCTATAGATATGATTGTATGATTTTTCTTCTTTAGCTTTATGTGTGATATAGTCTTAATAGATTTTCAAATGTGGAGTAAGCCTTATATATCTGGGATAAATTCCACTTGGTGATGATGTAGAATTCTTTTTATACACTATTAGATTGGTTTGCTAATATTCTGTTGAAGATTTTTACATTTATCTTTATGAGAGATATTGGTTGCTAGTTTTTTTTGTCTTATAATGTCTTTGTCTGGATTTGGTATTAGGGTAGCCCCATTGAATGAGTTCAGAAGTATTTCCTCTGCTTCTATCTTGTGGCTGAGATTTTAGAAAATTGGTATAATTTCTTCCTTAAATGTTCAACAGAATTCACCAGAATTCCATCTATCTGGGCCTGATGCTCTCTATTTTGGGAATTTAGTGATTCTGTAATGAGTCTATTCATGTGTGTGTGTGTGTGTGTGTGTGTGAGAGAGAGAGAGAGAGAGAGAGAGTTAGTTTTGGCAGATTGTGTTTTTCCATTTCATCTAGGTTATCAAATTTATAATCTAGGTCCATTTCATCTAGGTTATCTGTAAATAGCATAGAGCTGTTGATTCTATTTCTTTACTATCATTTTAGTGTCTGTGGGATCTCTGGTGATGTTCCTTCTCTCATTTATTATATTAGTAATTCGTGTCTTTGCTCTCTCTCTCCCCTGAGCTTATTAAAGGCTTTATCTATTTTACTGATCTTTTCAAAGAACTTGTTATTGGTTTTATTGATTTTATCTACTAATTTCCTATATCTAATTTATTTGCTTTGTGCTTTAGTTATTATTTCTTTCCTTCTGCTAACTTTGGATTTAGCTTTATCTTTTCCTAGTTTCCTAAGGTGGAAGCTTAGGTTATTAATTTTTAATCTTTCATCTTTTCTATTATGTGCATCTAATTCTATACATTTTCCTTTAAGCCCTGCTTTCACTACATTCCATAAATTTCATTAATTACATTTTCATTTTCACTTAGTTCAAAATATTTTAAAATTTATCTTGAGGTTTATTCTTTGACCCATGTGTTATTTAGAAGTATGTTGTTTAATCTCTAAGTATTTTGAAAAATTTCAGCTATCTTTCTAGTTTCATTCCACTGTTGTCTGAAAGCAAACATTGTATAATTTCTATTCTTTTTAAATTTGTTAAAGTATGGTTTATAGCCCAGACATGTTCAGTATGAGCTTGAGAAGAGTATGTATTCTTCTGATTATTGAGGAAATAGTCTATGTGTGTCACTTGGATCCACTTGAGTTAATACAAGTGGATTGTTAATACAAGTTATAGATTTTTCTGCCCTGTGGATCTGTCCATTTCTGACCAAGAGGTGTAAAATCTCCAACTATAATAATGGATTTATCTATTTCTCCTTCCAGTTCTACCAGTTTTTGTCTCATGTTTTTTGATGATTTTTTTTGTTAGGCACTTACACATTAAGGCTTATTTTGTCCTCTTAAAATGTTAACCCCTTTATTATTATGTCATGCCCCTCTTTATTCCTGATAACTTTTCTTTCTCTGAAGCTTGCTCTGTATGTAAATAATATGATTACTCCAATTTTCTTTTGGTTAGTATTAGCATGGCATATCTTTCTCAATACTTTTAGTTCAATTTACATTTTTAATTGATAAATAATACAATGTCATGTTTTGTTCTATGTATACATTTAGAAAAATCAAGCTAATTAACATGCTTATAACCTCACCACATTGTCTTTTTTTGTGATGATAATTTTTAAAGTCTGTTCTTTTATTAGAACTGTGGTAGCCATGCAATACTATTGTGATCTATTGATCACTAAAATTTATTCCTCCAGTCTAACTGAAATTTGCCAATATCTCCCATTTCCCCATTGATACTTTTTATGTCATTGTATTTAAAATGAGTTTCTTGTAGACATATTGTCTTGATTTTTATCTACTCTGACATTACTGTATTTTAATTTGTGTATTTAGATCACTGTTAAAGTGATTATTGATATAGTTGAGTAAATAACTACCATATATGTTACTGTTTTCTATGTATGTCCTTGCTGTTTGGTTCTAGTTTTTCTGTATTTGTGGTTTGAATTGAAGGTTTTATGTAATTCCCTTTTTCTTCTTTTTTCAGCATATTAATTCTTCTTTTCTTTTGTAATAGTAGTATAAGATTTACAAGTAATCTAAGCCCACTTTTCAGTAACACCATACCACTTCACAAATTGTGGAAATACTTTATTGTATCAATTTTTTTTTTCTGAGATAGAGTATTGCTCTGTCATCCAGGCTACAGTGCGGTGGCATCATCATAGCTCACTGCAACTTCAAACTCCTGGGCTCAAGTGATCTTCCTGGGTTAGCCTCCTGAATAGCTGGAACTATAGACATTCACAACCAGGCCTGGCTAATTTCTGTATTTTCTGTAGAAATGGGGTCATTTTTCTCAGGCTTGTCTTGGTCTTCTTGCCTCATGTAATCCTCCTGACTCAACCTCCAAAAGTGTTGTATCAAAATATTTTTTTAAATTTTATTTCAGATTAATAGGAGTGTACAGAGGATTAGGTCAAAGTGTTTCTAAGATTCCTAATTCTTTCCTCCTATCACATGCATCATTGCTGTCATCCATTTCTCATATACATAGACATAAATATGTAGTATATATGTGAACATACATTAATTAAACACATTGCTATAATTATGAGTAAATTGTTATTTTTTAGACCAACTAAGAATAAGAAAATAAAAGTTATTATTTTACTTATTCATTTTCTAATGCTTTTTCTGTATGAAGATCTGAGTTTCTGACCTATATACTTCCTTTTCTCTGAAGAACTTATTTGAACATTTCTTGCAAGGCAGGTCTACTGGCAGCAAATTCCCTTAATTCTTGTTTGCCTGAGAAAGCTTTGATTTCTTTTTCACTTACGAAGAATAATTTCACAGGATGAACAGTTCTATTTTGATGAGGTTTTTTTTTTTCTTTCAATGCTTTAAATATTTTACTCTATTCTCTATTTGCTTATATGGTTTCTAGGAAGAAGTTGAATGTAATTCATATACCATAGAGCTTGTTACTGAATAGGTAAGGTGGTTTCTTTCCTCTGGCTTCTTTCTAGATTTTTTCATGGATGGCCAGGTGTAGGTCTTTGGCACTTATCCTGCTTGGTTTTCTCTGTGTCTCCTGGATGTATGGCTTTGTGTTTGAAATTTGGGAAAATGCGCAGTCATTATTGTTGCAGATATTTCTTCTGTTTTTTGTCCTCTTTCTTCTCCTGTGTTGCTCTTCTGTTCTTAGATAGAATGGGGAGCAGGTTTAGTATTTTTTCTTTAGTTTTCAGCTTTGGTGGTTTTATTGCCACACCCTCAAGGTTAGAGATTCTTTCCTTAGCCATGTCCAGTCTACCAATGAATCAATCAAAAACATTATTTGTGTTATACTGTTTTTGATCTTTAGCATTTCTTTTGGTGCTTTCTTTGTATTTCTCTTTCCTCACATTATTCATCTATTTATCTGTTCTTGCATATTGTGTGCTTATTCCATGAAACTCCTTAGCATATTAATCATATATTTTTTTAAGAGACTGAGTCTTATTATGTCACCCTAGGTAGAGTGCTGTGGCATCAGCCCAGCTCACAGCAACTTCAAATTTCATGTTCAAGTGATCCTTCTGCCTTAGCCTCCTAAGTAGCTGGGACTATAGATGCCCACTGTAATGTCCAGCTAATTTTTCTATTTTTAGTAGAGATGGGATCTCACCCTTGCTCAGGCTGGTCACCAACTCCTGACCTCAAGCAATCCACTCGCCTTGGCTTCCCAGAGTGTTAGGATTATAGGTGCCAGGCCTTAATCATACTCCTTTAAAAAAATTCCTAGTCTGATAATTTCAGCATCCCTACCATATCTTACTCTGATTCTTGTTTAGTCTCTTAGACTGCTTTGTGGTATCCACTGTAATCTTTTTATGTAGGTGGACATGGTATACTGGGTAAGGGAACTGTGGTAAGTAGGTCTTTAGTAATGTGGTAGTAAGGTGTGGGGGGAAGGGAAGCATTTTATAGTTCTAGGATTAGGTCTCAGTTTTTTGGTAAGCCTGTGCCCTGAGCTGTGAACTTCACCAGTGCTTCTCATTCCCTTCTTCCCTTAGGTGGAACATGATGAAATGGGAGATTTTATTTTCCTCAAGTATGTTAGGCTCTGATAAAACTCAACAGGCGGGGCTCTATTAAAACAGATTCTTCTGGGCAGCAAGAATAGTGGCTCAGTGAGTAGGATGCCGGCCCCATATACTGAGGGTGGCAAGTTCAAACCCAGCCCTGACCAAACTGCAACAAAAAATAGCCAGGCATTATGGCAAGTGGCTATGGTCCCAGCTAGTTGGGAGGCTGAGGTCAGAGAATCACCTAAGCCCAAGATCTGGAGGTTGCTGTGAGCTGTGACTCCATAGCACTCTACCCAGGGTGACAAAGTGAGATTCTGTCTCTAAAAAATAAATAAATAAAAATAAATAAATAAAACAGATTCTTTTGAGGGCAGGTCTTGTTAAGAAGACTAGAATGTTCTGTCATATTTAAAATGCCTTCTTTCCCTCTCCTCCATGCACCTGGAAACATAATATTCACTGCTTTTTCTCTCCAGTCTTCACTGTGAACACTTCTATGAGCTCTTAGAGATAAAACTCACAAAAATGTGGGGCCCCCATGAGGGGTCCCCATGGAGTTTCTGATCCTCACTGTGGTCCACATTTAGCCTCTAGCAATTCATCAATTATAGCTCGGGTTTTCGTTCCTGGCACTGGTTCCCACAGAGGGTTCTGCTTTAGTAAGTTGTGATTCTCTGTATCTGTCTGTCTTTGCAATTTTTTCAAGTGTGATTTGTCTTGCGACCTCACTTTTCTGATGAATTTAGAAGATCATCAGATTTGTTGATTTTTCAGTTTGTCTGGCTTTTTACTTCTTGTTGGAACAGAATGGCAACTTTTAAGCTCCTTACTCACTGGACCAGAAACTTGAAGTTACTCATGTTTCTCTAAGCATGGATTGTGGTTTATTTGTCATCATATGCTCCCCTCATGTGGCTGTCATGGTGCCTTCCACACAGTTGTCTCTCGATAAATACTTTTTTTTTAATTGTTGGAGATTCATTGAGGGTATAAAGAACCAGGTTACATTGATTGCATTTGTTAGGTACAGTCCCTCTTATAAATGTGTCCTGTCCCCTAAAATGTGTGTCACACACCTGATTCCCCACCCCCTCCCTCCTTCTCTCTTTCTGCTCTCCTCTTCCCCTACCCCTCACCATGTACTATGTCCTTAATTGTCCTCATATGAGAATTGAGTATGTAGAATTCTTGCTTCTCCATTCTTGTGATGCTTTACAAAGAATAATGTGTTCCACTTCCATCCAGGTTAATACAAAGGATGTATAGTCTCCATCTTTTTTAATGACTCAATAAATATTTTTCAAATGCATAATGAGATGCTTTCATACATTTTTCTATCATGCTTTTCAGCTGTTGAAATTCTTTATGATTTTTTCCCATCTGTGACACTTCCACTGTTGCAGATCTCAACCTTGAATCTACAACAATTCAAACATGAAATCAGTATTTTCCTGGCTTCAATCAGGGTAGCTATATCTTATCTGTTATATACTGTATGTAACTCAGGGGTCACCTTCCCTAGACTACATGGTAAGTAGATGGGGGGTGTTTCATGTGTGTTAGTGAGATACCATCTTGGCATCAGCTGCTTTTATGTCTCAGATATACATGCTGCCTGGTCTTCACTGATACATTAAAATCAGTGTTCTGGAACTATTGCTTACTTGATAAAACTATCTGTACCCTCACTTCAGGAGAGAGGTTATATTGAAAAAGTCACAGATATTTTACATTGCTTTAAACCTGAATCTTCTCACCAATGTACCTCCCCCCAACATTACATCTCCACACAACTTTCTATGGCTTTAATCAACTTTGCCCAAGAAGTGGGGATGATTGATGGAAGCTGCGACATGGAAGAAGAAGGATGTAAAATTGGTGTTATGGCCATGTCCTAGTTCAAATGAAAAGAGCTAAAAATATTAAGCCCTACTTTTTCCATTTTTTAGCTTTGCCTATTGGCTTGAAGTCTACCTGGCAATGTTTGATATAACTCTTAAAAAAATCTATATTTTGAGTCTTTATCTATTCCTAGTCAGTCCAATATTACAGAGTTTGGCCCAGCTAGAATCCGTCTTCTTTCCTTCACAAGAAAGTCTGAGATGCATGAATCCTACAGCTATTCCTACAGCCTGAGATGTGGGAATTTAGTATGGGAAGGGGAGTGTTATGTAAAGTGGTGAAGCTCCATTGGAAGGGTCTAGGCGGGTGTTGCTACTTTAATTCTGGAACCCTTTCATGTCTCCTTGCTAAAGTATTGGCTCTGCCTTCTTCCTTCGTCATGATAGTCAAGTGGATCAAACACATCCATGCACATCTCCTACACAGACATCCTTCCCAAATATAAAAGTGATTTTTATTGACATAGCAGTAGAGATCAATAGTAAACAAATAGATTTCTCTAAATATAACAGAACTTTCAGATTCCCATTCCTACAACCCTCGTGCTGCCAAGTCATACTATGAGGCCAGCACTGCCTATGAATCAGTCTATTAGCCTGCTCTTTTCAAAGTAATAAGCTGATGAATAACTTGTCCCTGGACAGCTGCTCCCTCATTTTCTTGGCATGGTCTTGAAATTATGCTATTTTTGTACTTTATGCCATTTCAAACTATGAGTTAACTAAAAATGGAATGGGAGAAAAGAAAGAAATTCATTTTCTTTTTGATCAAGCAAATCCCCCAGAAGTGGGAGTGGGGTTATTTTTTCAGTTGCTCTTTTAAATCCCCTGGATAATATGATTTTAAGATATGCTTTTGTATATATACTATTACTCTAAGCAATAGCACAAGAATTTTCTATCTTATTTTGATTCATTTAACATGTGAATTTGATTTTGGACCAAAACCACTTTAATGTATTTTATTTCTGTTTTACCAATATTTCATTGGATAAATATATTTATTAATTTTTAATAACATTTTGTTTTCTGTTGCTCTAACAATTGGTGATCTAGCCATCTAATTTGACTGTAGTTGATTTTGTTTGAACAAATACTTACATGAAGCTATTCTTCATTATGCCAGTAATTTTCTTATGCCTTAAATTTGATAGTTACTCCTTACTTTGGAAGACATAAAAAATTGGTCTCAATGATGTAATCCTGTCACAGTTTAAAGTTAAGAGTAATTTTGGCATCGAGATTGCCATTTTTAGTTGCTACCAATATTGCACATGCCTTGCATAGAGAAGATAGGGTTGGCAGCATCATACTTAGTACCTGCCAAAATGAAATTTCTAAATCATATTGATATTCTTGGTAAATGTATTTGAGTCCTATGCTCTAGCCTCACTGGAATATTTGGGATTCCCACGATACACACTATGTTCTTATGTCTTCATGACTTCCACACACTGCTCCCTTATCCTTTAGGGCACATTCCACCTCTCAATTCGTCATCACCTTCTATATCTAGTTAACTCCTTGTGTTTGAAAGCTCAGGTCTGATGTCAGATCCTTTGAGAAGCCTTTTGTCAATTCAGCCCTCTCCTCCAAGTCCAGATTGACTGTCTTTGTAAATGTATAGTTTTATGAATCCCTGTCCTCAATCATGAGCCTAGTGATCATAGGGACTCTGCCATCTATATATTGCCAGTTTATTGTAGAAGGTCAATTATTGTTCAATGAACTGGGAATATTGCTTGTAGATACTTATTTGCATATCCATTCTGGATTTTCTATTGTACCCGGACAACATATGCAGAGTTTATTGTTATACCAAATTACTCACAAATCCTGTAAGACCAACCTTTTTATTCTGTAATACATTTGTATCTTATTCTAGAACTAGTATGTAGTGTTCGCAATTATTTCATCTTATTGCATGCCAGACCTTCTGCTAGGTGCTTGGTATATTTTCTCATTTAATGATTATTGTAATCCTTTAAGATTGGTTTTGTCATCTTCATTATATAATTGCAGATACCTTTTAGATGTATACTTTCATAATTCTAAGTAGCATTACACGAATTTTATCATCTTCATTATATAATAGACACTCAGAGATGCTAAGTTACTTATTCAGTTTTATAACTGTGCAGTGGAAGTGCCAGGATTTGGATCCTCAGCCTATTTTTCAGGACTCACTTTTTTGTACTACTTAATTGCCTTTCTTTAGATGTGTATAGAAATGCTTATGAAAATGCATAGTGCTTATGAAAGAGTTTCCATAGGACATTCTCTTCCATGGAAATAGTATAAAAGTATGATTCCATAGAATGGATAGCTCAGTCACCAAGCTCTCTTTATTGGCCAGTATACCATAAACAGCTATTTAGTTTTAAGTATGTTTGATGTTAAATCTGTCCATTAAATAATAGCAGAATTAGCATTTTTGAAAACTATATTACTGTAAACAAGAAGTCTCCTGGACACACTGAGAATTACAACAAGGGTAACAATAATTAAACTAAAAACAAAATTACATTTGAGATCACACACACAAAACCATCCATATATGTTAAGCCATCAAGCTAGAACTTTGTGTTAAAAATTCTCTTGTGTTATTAGAGGGTCACTTTGTAATTCCCTAAAAATGTGATACTGCAGCTCTGCACAATGTCCAGGATACAGGGTCTGGTTTGCACATTTGTGACAAATCTCTTCCCAGAGCTGCAAAACAATTTGTTTCTGTCATCAGGGGGTTAAAGAAGCAGTTTTCTTCCTGTGCTGTTGAGAGACTTTTTTTCCCTAAGAGATCGGGGAAATACATCAGAAGAGCAGATTATTCACATTTGCCTCAGTGCTACTAAAACAGTTGTTTGTTTTCTCTCTCTCCAGTGTAGAAGTCTTTCCTATTTTCCACTTATCAAAGAAAATGAAGAACTGCAGCGAGGTACTGCCACCACTGCTAATTCAGTTTTTTGGTTTTCCCATATCAATCAGATTTTAACATGACTATACAAAGACCTTTAGTTCAAAGCTCAGATGAATTTTGGTGGTCTCTCTTAAAGCTTTTGTGGACATTTGCCAATTTTATAAAAGTGATACAAGGTTCAACAGACTTGCATTTTTGGCAAGGATTTAGCTCTGAAAGACCTAGAGTAAGAATAGACAGAACTCTGTACAGAAAAATAGGAAGTTTTTGTGGAGATGTGACAGAGTAGCTTATATCATATAATTGTTCATTTTTCTCTGCTCTGTAATGATACGAAATTTTCAGGTCATCCTAAACATAAAGTTTACTTTCTTAGGGACTACTGTCAATTTTTTTTTGAGGATAAGCTTTCTTAGTAAGAAAATATTTGTATATTTGTTTTACTTAAAAATTTAACATATATCAAGGAAATACATTCCAAGGACAAAAAAATGAAACCTGTTTTTCTATAGATAGCATAGTAAATAGAAGTACTGGCTTCTTTTAATATTTTATAAAATCATATATTCTAAAAAGCAAACAAACATAATTTTTAACCAAGAAGGAATTGGGGGTAAAAAATATTTTCATTCCATAATTCACCATATTTATTATGGTCAGACAAGTATTGGCTTAGAAAGGACATGTGTGCCTTGGTGTACTTTATGAAAAATAGACTGTACTCACTGTCTTTAATCCTATTTACTTCCCATGAGAAGGAGTAAATCACTACAGAATGGTGGGGGGTAGGGTGGAAAGGAATCGCAAAACCATTTAAATATCCTGAAGATTTTCCATGACAATAGGGTTTATTGCTCATGTTTATTGAATCAGGATGAAATAGAAATCCTGAACAGACCAATATTTAGTAGCAAGAATCAGTAATAAGAAACACTACCCCTGACAAAAAAGCCCAAAACCGGATGGATCAGATGGATACGTAGCCAAATTCTACTAGACCTACAAAGAAGAACTAGAACCTGTCGTCTCCCTTCGCCCACGAAAGGAGAGACACCGAGGAGAACTTCCAGAGACACCTTTATTATTATTATTCTTCTTTCTTATTCATTCCTCTCTCTTTCACAGGGCGAACGCCCATCTATATATCCCTCGCTAGAGCCCCTCCTCCCTTGCACCCTAGCCACTCCGGGGC
>CAUYTI010024425.1:0-17076 GCA_963575145.1 Galago senegalensis | reverse complement strand
TGCCTCCGCCTCCCAAGTAGCTGGGACCACAGGCGCCCGCCACAACGCCCGGCTATTTTTTGGTTGCAGCCATCATTGTTGTTTGGTGGGTCCGGGCTGGGGATTCGAACCCACCACCTTAGGTGTACGTGGCTGGCGCCTTAGCCGGTTGAGCTATAGGCGCCGAGCCAACATTACAATTTTTAATGTGTATAGCCCTCAATAAAAGCATGACACAATAATATAGAAAGTTCCTCCCCAATGAGCTTATAATTTAGCTGAGAAGCAGAGACAGATTTCTTAACATAAGGTTGGTTTTTTTTTTAAAATCAACTAGTGACTCAGTGAGTAGGGCACCAGCCCCATATACTGAGGGTGGCAGGTTTGAACCTGGCCCTGGCCAAACTACAACAACAACAACAAAATAGCCAGGCATTGTGGTGGGCACCTGTAGTCCCAGCTACTCAGGAGGCAAGAGAATTGCCTAAGCCCAAGAGCTGGAGGTTGCTGTGAGCTGTGACGCCACAGCACTCTACTGAGGGTGACAAAGTGAGACTTTGTGTCTCTAAAAAAAAAAAATCAGCTAGGCGCTGTAGCTCAGTGATTAGAGTACTGGCTCTGCATACCAGCGGCATCATGTTCGAAGCTCACCTGGGCTTGGTTAAGAAAAAACAAGAAAAAGAAAGAAAACAAAAAAATCAAATGGTAGGCCTCATCTCTGTCATCTTGGGTTTGCTGACCTTGCTGGACAGTGGGATCATTAGCCCAGAGCACCCCTCTCATCTCTTGTCATCTTGGATCTGCTGACCTTGCTCAGAGGGGATCATTAAGCCAGAGCACCCCTCTGGTTTTGCATGGCCAGTGCCTGCTTTGTGGGTGCAGTAGTGTCACCCAAGCACAAGGGCCAAATGAGCGACCTTCCTCCTCAACTGTGGTGGGGCTTTCTTTAGTGATCAGCAGCCTCTGGGTCTCTCTGGTCTTATAGACTCTTTTTCATTGGGAATTTGTAGAGGAGCAGAAAAGTCACCAGGTTAAGTGGAAAGAATGTGGATTTTGGTCTAGAACCGATTTCAAGCATAGATTGTCATCTGTAAGCTAAAACGTGGGGCAGGTTATTTGACTGCTTTGCTCCTCAGCTTTCTCATCTATACAATGGATGTAACAGAGATGCCCATCCTCTGCCATACCAGCTTGAGGTAATCTGAATTACTCATCTGTTTACTCAAGCCTGGTCCTGGAGATATGTTCACAGGATGGCAGGACAGCAACAGGCCAAACCCTTGCAGAATAGGACAGACATGAGACATGTCCCTGGCCAGCAAGGAGAGAGTGCTGGCAGCAGACAAGGAAGAATGCCTGTTCTCATTAAAACTGGGTGATCGACTGGCCTAAGCTCAGGACAGATACCCTACTTATGTGGAGGCAGGCAGCTGTGCCATTAAAGGCTCCAATCCAACTGGATTACTAGACACTTGATTCTTGCCTGCTTAACAGTTCTATCTTGGCACACCTCATACCTCACTGACAGCAGTTCCATTGGGACTATTTTCCTGGCACCAGTTACTTGTAAAGACAGCTACCTCCCCTCCCTACACCCCGGCTAGAGCTCCTTGCCAGTATCCTACTTCCTATTACACCAAAATCCAGTTCTCTTCCGTTCTTTCCCAGTAACCCTTGAGGATCAATCTAAAAATGTCTCCAAATCTTTTTTTTTTTTTGAGACAGAGCCTCAAGCTGTCCCCCTGGGTAGAGTGCCGTGGCATTACAGCTCACAGTAACCTCCAACTCCTGGGCTCTAGCGAGTCTCCTGCCTCCGCCTCCCAAGTAGCTGGGACCACAGGCGCCTGCCACAACGCCTGGCTATTTTTTGGTTGCAGCCGTCATTGTTGTTTGGTGGGCCCGGGCTGGGGATTTGAACCCGCCACCTTAGGTGTACGTGGCTGGCGCCTTAGCCGGTTGAGCCATAGGCACCGAGCCTGTCTCCAAATCTTATTAAACCCAGAGTCCAAATTTGAATTGGACTGAAAACTGTCACATTAAAATCTGTTCACTGGTTTTTAGCTGGGCATTGTGGGGGGTGCCTGTAGTCCCAGCTACTTGGGAGGCTGAGGCAAGAGAATCACTTACATCCAAGAGTTTGAGGTTGCTGTGAGCTGTGATGGCACAGCAGTACTCTACTGAGGGTGACAAAGTGAGATTCTGTCTTCAAGTAAATAAATAAAAAATAAAATCTGTTCACTGTTTTTAAAAGACAGAGAATCTCAGAGGATGCCTGAAACAACATTCTCTTCTAGAGAGGAGGAGAAATGTTTTCATTTACTCTTCAAATAGTCAACAAACATTTTTTATAGGCCCAGTATGTATCCAACTTGCTTCTTAGCTCAGGAGAGAGATAAAATTCACACTCCACAGACCCTATTTTCAGACAGGCTCTCTCCATCTGAAGTTTAGAGGACAAGAAATAGCTCTAGTTTCAGTATTTCTTCCAACCTAAGAGCCCATTTAAGATCCTTGTCAGTACCCCACAAGTGCTGTCCCTATGTACCTCTATGTGTCAGTGCCCCACAAGTGCTGTCCCTATGTACCCCTATGTTTCAGTGCCCCACAAGTGCTGTCCCTATGTACCCCTATGTGTCAGTACCCCCACCAAGTGCTATTTTCTTTCTTTTTTTTTTTTTTTGAGACAGTTTCACTCTGTTGCCCTTGGTAGAGTGCTGTAGCATCACAGCTCACAGCAACCTCCAACTCCTGGGCTTAGGTGATTCTCTTGCCTCAGCCTCCCAAGTAGCTGGGACTAATAGCCTGCCACAACACCTGGCTATTTTTTGTTGTTGTTTGGCAGGCCTGGGCCAGGTTCAACCCCACCAGCTCTGGTATATGTGGCCGGCACCCTAGCTGCTGAGCTACAGGCACTGAGCCTAAAAGACTTTTAAAAAAGGAAAATACTGCATTTTACTCTGTATATTTATACCTGTTATTTTTTAAATGGTTTAACAGACTTGTTTAGAGCAGTTTTAGGTTCAGAGAAAATCAAGTGGGAAGTATACAGAGTTATTATAGTCCCTCTGCCCCCACACCCTCAAAGTCTCCCCTGCTATCAACAAGCCCCACCAGAATGGTAGATTTGTTACAGCTCATGAACCTACATTAGCACCTGTTATCACCCAAAGTCCACAGCTTACATTACAGTACATTATTCTTGATGGTATACATTCTGTGGGTTTGGATAAATGGGTTTATACATTCTATGGGTAATGACATGTACCCACCATTACAGTACCACACAAACCAGACTCACTACCTAAAAATCCTCTGTACTCTGCCTATTCCTCCCTCCCTCTTCCCAAGCCATAGCAATCACTGATCTATTTACTGTTTCCATGGTCCAGAGCCTTTTCTCAGACTCATATTTAGCTGGAATCATACAGTATGTGGCCTCTTCAGAGTGGTGTCTTTCACTTAGTTTTATGCACTTAAGGTTCCTCCGTGGTTTTCAGGGGCTTGATAATTCATTTCTCTTTAGTGCTAAATACTATTCCACGGTCAGTATATACCAGTTTATTTATACATTCACCTACAAAAGAATATCTTAGATGCTTCTGAGTTTTGGTGAATAAAGTTGCTATAAACATCCATGTTCTAAAATAACAATAATAATAAATCCACATTCAAGTTTCTGTGTAGACCTAAGTTTTCACATCATTTGGGTAAACACCAAGAAGCATATTGCTGAATCATATGGTAAGAAGGTTTAGTTTTCAGAGAAACTACCTGTCTTCCCAAGTAGCCGTACTGTTCTGCATTCCCACCAGCATGAATGGCAGTTCCTACTGCTCTATGCTTTTGGTGTTTTCAGTATTTTGGACTTTAACCATTCTAATAGGTGTGCACTGACATTCCATGGTTGTTTCAGTTTGCAATTGTCTAATGACATACTGTGTTCTTCACCCTTGATTTTCTGCAGTTTTAACATGATATGCTAACATGTAGGTTTTTGTTGTGTTTTGGGTCTTTGGCATTTATCCTCCTTAGTACTCTGGGCTTCCTGAATCTGTGGTGTGGTTTCTGTCATTAGTTTGGGAGGAATTCTCAACCATTATTGCTTCCAATATTTCTTTTTTGCCCCCTTTTATTCTTCTCCTTCCTACATTCCCATTATGTGTTCAGTTACACTTCTGCAGCTGTCCTATGGCTCTTGGATATTCTGTTCCATTTTTTTCAGACTTCTTTTTTCTTTTTAGTTTTGGATGTTATTATTGACATATTTTCAAACTCGGAGATTTTTTTGCCAAGTACTTTTGTTCAGTTTACTAATAAGCTTATCTCATTAGTAGTAATCAGGGCATTCTTTATCACCATTATAGGGTTTTTTTTTCTTAATTTCATGCATTTCTTTTTTACTCCTTAGAATTTCCATTTCTGTGCTTACATTACACATTTTTTTGCTTGCATGTTATCTTTTTCTTTCCACTAGAGCCTTAGCATAGTAGTCATAGTTTAAAAAAAATTCCTGATCTGATAATTCCAACATCCCTGTCATACCTGAGTATAGCTCCAATGCTTACTCTATCTCTTTAAATTGGTTTTTTTTCCTTTGCCTTTTAATATGCCTTGTAATGTTTCTGTTGAAAGTCAGACATCATGTGTTAGGTGAAGAAACCCACAGAGGTTTCTGCTTATGGGTTTCTGCTCAGGTTAAGTTGTGACTCTTTGTATCCCACCAGATGTATCTCCAATTCAGGGGCAGCAATTTGTCTTATGATCTCAATTCTCTGATATATCTAAGAATGACTGTGGATTTTCAGTTTGTTCAGCTTTTTGACTTGCTGTTAAGATAGCACCATAACCACCAAGGTCCTTATGTGCCAGAAAGAAGGCCTATAGCTGTTGTTAAAATCTTAAACAATATAGAATATCCTAAGCAGAAAATCAAAGTCCCTACAAAAATATAACCACTATCAACAGCCTGGTAAATATTCTCTTGAATCTTTTTCTAAGCATATAGAAACATGCAGGTATATTTTTACAAATTATACTTTTTACAACAGTGTCCATTACACATTGCTCTTTCATAGAATATCACTGGTGATATATTCTAACATCACCACTAAAATAGATAAGGGTCAAATATTCTTTTACTGCTAAATAACTTTCCTTTATTTAGCTTTGCTTTATCTTATTTGACCAATCTCCTACTGAAAGATTTAAAGTTATTTTTATTTATTTATTTATTTTTTTTGAGACAGAGCCTCAAGCCATTCCCCTGGGTAGAGTGCCGTGGCATTACAGCTCACAGCAACCTCCAACTCCTGGGCTCAAGCGAGTCTCTTGCCTCCGCCTCCCAAGTAGCTGGGACCACAGGCGCCCGCCACAACGCCTGGCTATTTTTTGGTTGCAGCCAACATTGTTGTTTGGCGGGTCCGGGCTGGGGATTCGAACCCGCCACCTTAGGTGTACGTGGCTGGCGCCTTAGCCGGTTGAGCTATAGGCGCCGAGCCACCCCACAAAAAATTGAAGAGAATTCCATTTGTTCTACATCCTCACCAACATTTAGTACTATCCTTCTAATTTTAGTCAATTCTGATGGAGGTATAGCAGTATCTCATTGTGGGTTTTATGTACATTTCCCTGATAATTAGCAATACTGAGCACCTTTTTACAGGCTTATTAGTCATTTGGTTATCACCCTTTGCAGAGTACCTGTTTGAGTCTTTTCCTCCATTTAAAAAACTGTGTTATCTATTTTTTTCATATTGATTTGTAGACATTCTTTATATGTTCTGGATATGAGTATACCAGTTGGGCCCTCTAGAAAGTACACACCAATATGAAGTTGGCCATATAAGAGATTTATTAGGGTAACATCTATGAAAGATAATGGAGAAAAAGAAAAGTTACAGGTAGGGGAAATCTTAAGACGCAGTTCTGACACCTGTGAAAAGAAAGGGGGAAGAAAGGAGATTTGGGTAGAAAGAGAATCAGAATGGAGTGCATCTTTGAGAAAGTCTCAGCCAGTCCATGGGGAGCTCTGACAAAAACATTGTGCATAGAGAAGTCCTGCACTAGCCAGAGATAGCCCTTGTACCACCACTATGCTTATAATTGGCTAGGTGCTTCCAAGGAAATGTGTGGCCTTCATGTGAAAGCTGAGGCAGATATTCTCTGCAAGACTAGTCCAAGTAGAGTATCTCCACAGAGGCCACAGGATTCTGGTCAGATAGATTACTTGCTGCATACATTTTCTCATATGTGGCTTGCCCTTTTACTATCTTAGTGGAGTTTTTTCTTTGAGACAGAGTGTCATTATGTCACTCTCGATAGAGTGCCATGGTGTCACAGCTCTTGGTATCCTCAAACTCCTGGGCTCAAGTGATTCTCCTGCCTCGGCCTCCCAAGTAGCTGGGATTATAGGCACCTGCCACACCTGGCTATTCTTAGAGATGGGGTCTTGCTCTTGCTCAGGCTGGTCTTGAACTCCTGAGCTCAAGCAATCCACCGACCTTGGCCTCCCAGAGTGCTAAAATTACAAGTGTGAGCCACCATGCTTGGCTTATCAATAGTTTTTAAAGGGGACAAACATGTAGACAGATATAATAGTTAGAAAACCATTACAGTACTTCAGGTGAGATAGGATGAAAATTTGAATGAGGACAGTGGCAGTCAAAATGAAGAGGGATGGATTCATATATAATTAGAAAAAACAGGATATGGTGACTTAATGTTGTGGGATAGATGGGGGATGATGACAGAGTCAAAAGCTTGTGTACAGGCAAATGGTGGTACAGAAAATATGGGAGGAAGAGTAAACCTGGGAGACAAGACGGTAGGTAGGTTCAGTCTGGGACACCTGTGGGTCTCCCACATGAAGTGTCCAGCAGACAAATGAACACATAGGTCTGAATCTCAGGCAAAGATCTGGGCTAGATATATGATTCTGGAACCATAGGAAAATAATGAAAATTGATGAGCTCACCCAGGGAGGGCTGTGAGTTGGGAAGATACTATGCATCTCTCTCCCACATTCCAATTTTCTTAGTTCTTTATTTTCTTTTTCAGGATACTATTGCCCATTGATATCTGGCTAAAAACCCTATCAGAAATGCTATTTACTGATCTGACATATATTATGACCACAAATCTCAAATGGGCATTCAGTATAGCCAGATATACTTTCTAAAGTTCCACTCTAAGGCCATGTTTATCACGTTTTCAGTTTCTTCTCTTCCTCAACCTTCCATTCATTCTTTGCCCTCTACTCTCAGGTTAACTTTACTTCATTTATAAAAAGAAATAAAAAGGGCTCGGCGCCTGTGGCTCAAGTGGCTAAGGCGCCAGTCACATACACCTAAGGTGGCGGGTTCGAATCCAGCCCTAGACCGCCAAACAACAATGATGGCTGCAACCAAAAAAAATAAGTCAGGCATTGTGGCAGGCGCCTGTGGTCCCAGCTACTTGGGAGGTATAGGCAGGAGACTTGCTTAAGCCCAGGAGTTGGAGGTTGCTGTGAGCTGTGATGCCACAGCACTCTACCCAGGGGGACAGCTTGAGACTCTGTCTCAAAAAAAAAGAAAGAAAAAAGAAAAAAAGCAATTTGACTGATTGTTTTCATAGTTTGTACCATCAAACCCGCTAGAGTGCTGTGGCATCATCACAGCTCACAGCAACCTCAAACTCCTGGGCTCATGTGATTCTCTTGCTTCAGCCTCCCAAGTAGCTGGGATTACAAGTGTGCAGCACTAGCTAATTTTCTATTTTTTGTAGAGATGGAGTCTTGTTCAGGATTGCTTGCTCTTGGCCTCAAGCTGCCTCAGCTTCCCAAAGTGCCAGGATTACAGGCATAAGCCACTGTGCCTGGCCTCTTTCCCTCTTGTTACCACAGAAGTATCCCCATTCCAATCTATGGCCAGCACTACTATCTGTGCTCTGGATTTCAGCCCTTCTCTCTTCCTCACTGATGTAATTACTCCCTTTCTCTCTACCATCACCAATTTCTTCTTTACTACTGAGTTAATCTTATGCTTACTCAAATATGCTTTAACATCCCCTCTGTAAATAACAAAATTTCTATGCTGGAGATTGCTAGTGCTCACTGACAATTTCTTTCTTCTTCCTGGCACACAGCAATTATATTTCTCAAATTATATTTCTAAGTCCCCCTGCTGAGGCCCTGTGGAAGACAGACTTTGCCCAGAAGTAAGGTATTTCACTTTTAAGCCTGACTCATACTCTCATTTGTGATCCTCCACTTTTTTTTTCCTTTTCAAGGCGACCTTGAAGGCCACATATTAGTGCTACAATATGAAAGGCACTTGGGCTCACTGGGTCCAACTCACACTGGACTGTGACTCGAGTGATAAACTTTATGCTAACCTTTTGATATTGAGGTTGTGATAGCCCTTAGCCTAATACAATCCACATCTTCCCCCAGCTACTACTTTATTTCTGTTTCCTCTGCCTTTTCTCTTACCCCTAGTTAGTATATACTAACAGTCTGATACATGGGCCAGAGTAAATATCTCAAAATGTAACCATAAATCAAGTACATCTTTAGGGTTTTGAACATGCAAAATAATACCTATCCTCTGTGCCATGGCCTATAAGGCCCTACATAATCTGGCCTCTGCTTACCTCTTCAACCTCATTCAGTTGAGTCTAGTCCTACTGGACTCTTCTTAAACCTCAAATAAATTCTTTCCTATCTCAGGGACTTGCTGCCTGCTGTTGCAGTCACTGGAATGTTCTTTCCCAGAATCTCCTTGTAGATGCCTTTCTCATCACTTAGGATTCAGCTCAAATGTCACCTCCTCAGAGCATCCCCTCTCCTTCTGCCACTTTCTACCCCACTGTCTTATTTTCTTTTTAACAATAAAGTAACAATATTTTTAAAATGCTATTTTAGAATGATCTTATTTGTTAACCTGCTCAATGTCTTTCATTTAGGACAGAGCTACATGAAGACAGATTTCTGTCTTGTTTATTGGTTTATGTGCTACTACCTAGAAAGGCATGTGGCACAGGGTAGATATTTGTTGAATTAAATGAAGAATATAAAAGACTGGCTGGGCATGGTGGCTCATGCTTGTAATCCTAGTACTCTGGGAGGCTGAGGCAGGTGGACTGCTTGGGTTCAGGAGTCTGAGACTAGCCTGAGCAAGAGTAAGACACCATATCTACTAAAAATGGAAAAACTAGCCAGGCATTGCGGTGTGTGCCTGTAGTCCCAACTACTCCAGAGGCTGAGGCAGGAAGATTACTCAAGCCTAGGAGTTTGAGGTTATTGTGAGTTATGATGCCAGGGGACTTTATCCAGGGCAAAAGAGAGAGACAGTCTAAAAAAAAAAAGACAAAGACTGCATGTGCTCTTGAGGGAAAATACAATATGCTATTCTTCTCTATAATCCCCAACAACTGGCTGCCTATAAGGTGTAATACTTTCTTTCCAGTATAAGTCCTAAAAAAAGATCACTAATTACATTTGCTGTTGGTTTTAGTCCACCCATCACATTATCTTTTGATTTTCCTTTTTTTCCTAAATAAGATTATTCTGCACAAGTGAAATATTTCTACTTTTTATGATGAGCTCAATCTTTGAAAAAAAGGTTCTACTAATTTAAAAAGTAGTGAGAGTTACAGAAAAAGCTTTAAAAAACTATAACACAAATCCATAGGTTAGTCATGTGACAAAAGCAGCCCTGGAAATAAATATAAACATGCAATGGCATTAGTGTGGAGATTTTAACTTAGTCTTTGAAAATAAAAAGCCAATTAGTTCAAAATTCTGTAGTTGTTCTAAATCTCACAAGATGAAGTATGTGATTTCATAAACTGGAGTGTTTTCTGTTTTGTTTTGGTAAAGACAGAGTCTCACTTTATCGCCTTCAGTAGAGTGCTGTAGTGACACAGCTCACAGCAACCTCCAAAGCCTGAGCTTAGAAGATTCTCTTGCCTCAGCCTCCTGAGCAGCTGGGACTACAGGCGCCCCCCGACAACCCTCCTGGGCTATTTTTTTTGTTGCAGTTTGGCAGGGGCTGGGTTTGAACCCGCCATCCTCCGTATGTGGGGCCAGTGTCCTACCCACTGAGCCACAGGTGCCACCCTAAACTGGAGTGGCTTTAAGACTAGTCTGGGGTTCTGCAACTGGTACTGCTTTCTGTTTGGTCCAGAAGTCCTCAGTAAATAAACATTATTATTCCCTATTAAGTTCAAGGAGCACCTTAAACCAATCTGGTTTTGGAGGTTTAACAAACACATGCAAAATACTTCCCATTCCTATTTGTTCTTATACTTCCTAAAAGCTTCTTAAACATCTGTGCTCAGTTTACACTTACAGCTCTCACATTTGGGACTGTAGGGTAAACAGGAATCTAAAAAAATTAAAAATTTTCCCGGTGCCACAAAATACAAAGAGCATTACTCTTTGTCATCTAGCAACAGCTTTAGAAAAATTGAAATTGTGAACGGTTTCTCTGTCTCTTTGAAATGTATGTATATCTTTCAAAAACTTAAGCCTCCTGCCAGTTTTGCATCCTCAGGTCTTTCTTGAGAGCCTTGGAGCCATCTCTTTGAAATATAAACATCAAGGCGCTGGTGCCCCATCTCTCAGTCTCTACGTTTAATTAAGCATTGGCTCTTGGCTCCAAGATGTAACTTCCCATTATTTTCCCTTTAGATAAAGACAATTAACAGGCATGTAATACCTGGTTATATGAAAGGGTGAGATTTCTATTCTGTCTTTGCAATGTCTTTAGTGGATCGCCTGTGATGCACATCCCTGTAGGGTTTAACACACATCCAATAATAAAACTGTTTCATTATTTTGTACATTGTGCATTTTGTGGAAATGATACTTTGAGGTTAGCAGGATATTTTCTTTTTTAATTATTTTCTTCGACTTGGTCCTCCAGTTTGGGACACCTGTCTCAGTCTGATAGTCTCCATTCTCCTTCCCTAATTATTTTGGGCAGTAAAGGGACAGAGGAAAGAGCACGGAGCTCTGGCGTCAGACAGCCCTGGGTTTAAATCGTGTTTTCCCTTCTACCAGCAGTCTAAAGTTCTCTATACATGCTACTTAACTTCTCTGAATCGGATTACTTCACCTATAAAATGAGGTTAATAACGCATACTATATGAAGCAAAGGTGCTAAGCCAACGAAGGAAGCTAACCTATGCTAGATGCTTTCACGCACTAAACGTTCGTGCACTCCCCCTTTCCTCTTCCTTATCTGTGAAGTCACAGGACATAATACCCACTTCGCTAAACTTATCGCTAAATTTATCTGTGAAGTCACAGGGCATAATAACCACTTCGCCGAATTTGAGCACACCGCGTACCGAAGAGGCAACCAATTCATAGTGCCGACCTTTTGAGTTTAAAAGTTTCTGGTAGGTACAATACGCAAAGTTAAGAGAGCCTTCGCAATTGAGATAGGAGGGAAAATCAGACTGGGGGGGGCCGTATGCAAATACAGGAATTACAAACGAACCTCGGTACAGGGCGCACCGGGACGCCCGCGCCCGAAGCGCGCCGGCACGGAGGTGGATATTTGCATGTGCGAAATAGGGAAGGGGGAACCACCTATCGAAAACCCCGGCGGTCCTCCTGCCGAGCCCGAGGGTCGGCCCCGCTCCGACGCCCTCCCGCCCCCGAAGGCGTCCGGGTGGCCGGCCCTCCAGACGTCACCACACCCCGCCGCCCTCTCCTGAACTTTAAACTACACTCGGAAGAACAACCTGGAGGAGGGGGATTTCTCGGGAGCCGGCGGCCTTCTCACGCTCCGAGCCTTCAGCTCCCGGCGGCCGCCGAGCCCCGCGCTCCCGAAGACCCCCGGGCTCGGACTCCGCGGACGCCCCCACCCCAGCCTGCCGCCGCTCCGGGGGGCGCACGCGCGGGGGCGGGCAGCGCGCGGGGGCCGAGCCGACCGCGGGGTGCGGACGCGCGCGCACCGCCAGGAGGACGCCCCGCCCCGGGGGAAGGCGGTGGCGAAGGGCTACGTCAGCCGCGGGAAATCCCCCTCCCGCCGGCCGCCCGCCTCCCGGCCGCGCCGGCCCCTGGCTCCCGCAGCCTGCACCGGCAGCGCCCGGCAGCCTGGAGCGCGAGAATTCAGGGGGTGGGAAGGTGTGAGCCGCAAGCCTAGAGGAGGGCGGGAAGGAGGAGGAGGCCCAGGGGTGGTCAGGGGGACTGGGGGTCCCGCCGGCAGAGGTCCCTCGGGCTCCTGACTGCCTACGGCCACCTCCGGCCCGGACGCTGAGAGCTGCCAGAGGGACGGCGCGACGAGCGGAGCCATGGCCTCCGGTGAGTGTTCCCCCGCGCGGTGGCCGGGACAGAGGCGCGGCGGGCTCGCGTCGCGGGGAGGCGGCTCTTCTGAGGGTACTGCTGCTCTGACTTTAGGGGGCTCGCTTTGGGCTGTGGAGCATTCTTGTCTTTGAACTCGCCTCATCTGGCAAATTGTCAGCATTTTAAAATGTTCCCTGCTTCGGGGTTTGCGTGCGAAATCAAAGCCAGGCTCTGTAATATGAGCCTATTATCAGAACCGGGACCTTAGAAATTCCCAACGGCTTGGTTTTTAGGATTAAAGAAGTAAACTAAATAAAGGAGGGTGAGGATCTTTCGTACATAAAAATTGATTGATATTGAAATGGTGGTTTTTTGTTTTGGAACAAGAATGAGGAACTTTTAGAACTCGAGCGAGTTCTACCCTTTTTTAGTTAAATTTTGTGAAATGCGAAGAAGTGATTGCGCTCTCGTGCTGACAGTTGTACGAAACGAGGCGCGGCTTTAATAAAAGTCATCATTGGTATTTTAACAGATCTTAAGTGGAAATGTTGCTTCCACGAAGTCGGTAATTTTTATTGTGAAATAAAAATAAAGCACAAACTTATAGATTACCGAATCTAGTTTTTTGCCCCCGTGACGGAGGCAGGGAAAGAATACTTTTTAGAATATCCATCCCTTAAAATAATGGGTAAGAATGTGTTTTTTCTGTTAATAAATGCTCAGATCTCTGGCTTTGGGAGAAATGAATTGATCAAAAAACAGCTTCCAGGACGAGGTGGAGAGTCTTCTGTTCACAACCAAGGGCTTTGGGCTTTCTGTAGCCTAAGGGAGTAAATTGTGTAGACCGGGTCTGAGTTGGACCTTAACTCGGATTTTGGCGAGGTGAATGACCGGAGCTTTCCAGGCTGAGGATCAGCGAGAGCAGAGCCAGGAAGGGCTGAGGGTTTGGTTTGTTAGATGCTGTGCTGGGAGGCTGAAGAGGGGCGCTTGCTTAAGCTTGACCCGCATCCTCCCAGCTGCTTGGTTTAGTGAAGCTCGGTAGAAGGTTGATGTCTAGTAGGGAAGAGGAAGTAGAAAGCGTAAAGAACCTACAGAGGGTTGAACAGAACAATAGCTACTGCTGTAGGCTGAAAAGGAAATTGGGGTGTTTCATATGACATTTGATTTCAGTTTGTCTTGTGGCTTTCTTGTGAGAATACAAGTGTAGTTTAAAATATTTCAACTTTCCCTTTAACCACTTAAGTGACCCCAAACTTTCAAATAATGCTGTAAATAGGTAGATTAAAAGTATGTTTAGATTAAAAGTGCAAAGAGGACTTCAAATATTTGGTTAATTTATCGGTTATTACAAGGAGATTTTGTATCAAAGTAGTGAAGAATGGCTAGCATTATACTTAAGAAAAGATCAGACACTTGGTTATTTTTTTCAAATTCTCAGACACCATTTAGAGCTCGTGGCTGTTTAATTAAACTTTATTAATATATTGCGTGAATGTAATAGTTATGATTTTTTCACAAAGGAAACCAACCATTTCTATACAAGTATTGTAAAATCTACATGATTTTAAAGTGTGATACAATTTAAATAGTGACTGTATTTTGTACTGTTGTCAAGACCAAGGATTCCCTAAATAAAAGGGGGAAAAGTCTGAAGGAATGGAAAGTTTTAAAGATTTAGAAGTTGTAGGGTGATTACCTTTTTGTATTTGTTGTTAAATGTAGCAAGCTATTTAAATTATAATTCAGTAGTTTGAAAAAAAGTTTAAAGGAATCTGTGTCGACTTTTCTTAATCAGTTGTAAAGACCTTAGAGAAAGATTCACTGAAGAAGTTATAAATTCCCATTCTCCCTTCTATTTTGAAACAATAATTTAACCGAAAGTGACAACAAACTTGCTTAATTGGTTTATCATTGTCTAGATTCTGTTTGTAGTAAGGTAGTTTTAAAACCTCACAAAGTATTTTTGCTAATTACCAAGCATTTAAGACCATTTTTTCATTTTTCAGCGGATGTCATATGTAAATAGGTAGATGTGATATCTATAATGTAAAAGTAACATAGGTCATAATCTCATAAGCAAAATTATGTAAGTTCCATGAGTAGCTGAGACTTAATATTTTGTTTAGGGAAGTTACCATGTTAATAATTTAGTATTTCACGATTTGAATCAAGCTCCTTTTTGTTATTACACCTTGAGTTTAATCTTCTGACATGAATTGTTAGAATAGGCCTAGTGAAGAAAAATGTTCCCAAACCTGTCTAAGGTATGCATAGTTAGGTAGTCATCACTCATATATACATTTATGATTCTATTTTATTTAATATAAGTAAAAGTAAGTATTTTATATCTGAATTTAAAGCTTCTTTTTGTTTCAGTACAAAGAGCAAAATGTCCTTGTTTTGCTAAGCAAAAAGCTCTGTTTACTAGTAACTAGTACTGTCTTTGGTAAACTATGTTTTAAAATTTAGATAATTTATTTTTAATGACATTTCTCTTTAGAATGGTAGTGCTATGTCACCTAATCTGCAGTACAAAAAGAAATTGCTTTTGCAAACTGCACTACTTGCCAGCTTTCTGTAGTGTGAATTTCAAGAGAACTTTTTTTTCTCTTGAGTAAGGGGGAAAAAGTGGATGTAAGTGTGATGTAATTTAATCTTTCATAATAGAGTTGGAAGTAAGGAATGGAGAAAAGAAAATGATTTCTTTTTAAAAACTGTACCCATAAGCCAAACGTTGTCTTAGGAAGGCAGCTCAGGAAAAAGCAGAGATAACAGCATTATAAAAGAATGAAGGTGATAGATGGTAAACAGTAAAGGGAATGAGCGAGGGAGGAGTCTGCTAATGAATCATAATTAGGAACATACAAGGTGTGTACAGTATCTTTCTCAAATTCGATATAAGGGACTCAGAATTTCCTTTCGTTCTTTCTCTCATCTGTGTTTTCTGTAGATGATTGTGTATGTAGGCACATGACCCAAATATTGCTTGGGATATACTTATACTAGAAAAATTATCTGAAATTCATATTTATCTGGGCCTCCCACATTTTTATTTTTAAATCTGAAAGTCTTAATCAACAGAGGTGATTTGGTCCTGCCATCTATTTTTCCTTTTATTTTTTTTTCCTGCCATCTATTTTTAATTTAAGTACCTGGATAATCTAGAGAGGATTTAAAAATTTCTCTACTTTTTCACCCTGGCAGATAAAAAAGTTTTTTCAAGACTTAATGCCTATTGCCAAAATCTTTAAACATTTTAAAATTTACCTTTCAGTACATACGTCAGTTGAATACTTATCTGAAAATTCCTTTTCTTGGATTCATAAAGCCCAAATGAAAATCAGTCTGATGTATTGGAATAAACCTTGACTTTAGTCTATGATAGACCTGGGTTGAGGAAAAAAAGGAATGTATTTTATTGTCTTTTTCTCCAAGCTGAGTAGAGGTGACATTTGGAAAAGTATATACTGTTAGATTTATTTGCTCCTCTGGGTTCAGGCAGTTTGTTTTCCAGGAGCTCAGAGATGAATTCTAGTCAGCTATTCTCAACTGCAGCCTTGACACATCATCAGTATGACAGTTACTTGTGTGCTATATTGCAAGCAATATGTTACTGACAATAGTTAAAATATTTATTCTGCACACAATATACTTTCTAAATAAATTAGAGCAACTTAAGGCTATCTCTATAATGTCTTTTTTCTTCCTTGCATTTGAATAAACTTTTTTTTTTGAGTAGGAGAGCAAAAAAAGTTACAGGTAGCCAGAATTGTTTTGTCTGGTTTATTCATGACCCTGTCCATACTTGTAACCGAATGTTTCGATTACTTCTTTGGTATGCATGTTGTTGTTTCCACTTCATGTTTTAGGTCAGTGGTTCTTAATTAGGTGTGTATTAGAATTGCTTGGAAGGCTTTTTCAGAAACATGTATCTAGGCTTTACCCTTGACGATTTCTGTTTCTCTTCAGATTTCAGGTGGGGTGAGGGCATGTATGTTTTGAAAAAGCTACCTTGGTGATTCTGATATACACCCATAGTGTGAACTCTGTTTTAGAGATTTCATTGGACCTAAATTCTCACTTGGCTGTATCAAGATACATTATCTTCTTAAACTAGGTTGCATTTTAGATTGCAGGTTATATGTTCTGTCAGTTATTGCGACTTTACCTCCAGTTGCCTTTATGCTTTCTGTTTTTTTTTGTTTTTTTTTAAATTTATCTCTGGGATCCTAGCCATCATATTAGCTAATAGCATTCATAATTTCTTTTTCTTATAACTTCATGTAATTTTGAACTTTAATCATTTGTAAAGTGAAATAGTAGTTACTGTTCAGTTTTTTATGGAGATTCAAGTTAAGCGGATCAAATGGGAAAGGTATATAAAGAGTCTTTAAAATGATTATGATAATTAACATGTTTTCAAATACATTTTATGCTGGCTCCTAATTCTAGTATTAAGATTTTAGTTATTGGCTCGGCGCCGGTGGTTCAAGCGGCTAAGGCGCCAGCCACATACACCTAAGGTGATGGGTTCGAATCCCCAGCCCGGGCTCGCCAAACAACAATGATGCCTGCAACCAAAAAATGGCCAGGCGTTCTGGTGGACGCCTGTAGTCCCAGCTACTTGGGAGGCTGAGGCAGGAGACTCGCTTGAGCCCAGGAGTTGGAGGTTGCTGTGAGCGTGATGCTATGGCACTCTACCCAGGGGGATAGCTTGAGGCTCCATCTCAAAAAAATATATATATATTTTAGTTATTAATGTATTATCTATTTGTGACAATTTATGATCCAATTCTAACTTTTATTTCAATGTAATTTCTTTT